>CAMXCT020001097.1:0-142500 GCA_947184155.2 Cladocopium goreaui
GTGGTGACCAGGAAACGCAAACCTTCTGTGACCTCAACGTTGGAAGCTGTGAACTTTGATGGCTCCACCCTCAAGACCCCGAGCAGGGATGCAAAGCACACCAAATTGGAGCCACCTGCGCCTACGGTCGTCAGCCCTCCTGCTGCTACTGAGTCTCAGGAGTCTGTGGGGCCTTTTGACTGCAAAACAAAATCGAAATTTGTTCAATTCAGGGCAAACACCAATCTCCAACCTATGTTGTCCTATAGTTTTACATGGACCACAAAACATATTCAAATACACAATACATTTCAATTAAGTATGGGTCGGGTTAATTTATTTTTCTTTTTTGTTGCAATTCTGATGGTCATATTCTGATTTGCGGCCCGCAATATAATTATATATAATATGGGTATGTCTCAAATTGAGGTGCCCTTTTCTCCTCTTTAAAGCAAACATTTGGGGAAACAAAAACCATCCCAAAAAGTACCCTAAAATTAGGGGTGTTTTTTGGGGGCCAAAAAGGGCAACACCAGAGCCCAAGGTCATGTGGAACCCTTCAACGGGCGATTGACTTTGTGACTGCGCAGGGCCCAGCCAAGACAGCCAAGAACCTGGACAAAGATTTTGATTCGCTGTCGACGGCAAACACCATCCAGAGCCTTGGTTAATAATCTGTGGTGCTTGGGTTGGGCGGGGTCAAGCATAATCAAATCTCATGCTTTCAACCAACCGGATCTTTTTATTCAGCATATATATATATATATGTATGTATCCAAATTCTTGACCTCATGCGAGTGCATGTACATGGATCCTACATGCATGCAACTGTTTGAACGGGCTTCCCACCGTATGATGTCAATGGGGCTTCTTAAGATAGATATAGTTGGATCGATTGCTTATATCTATACGTGCATATGTCGCATATGATCAATCCTGTTTCTATATACAGTGCATGCTGATCAGCCTCGAGGCTTGGTCAAAGCCAACCCGGTGATCTCCAAGGGCAATTGGCGGCTGCCTTGGCTTACATCAAGAAGTTGGAGGATACCCAGGTCCGAGCAAATGCTCCTAGTTCTCCTGGCTCCCTTCGCCGTGCATCTCATTTGGATCCTGGGATTGCATATAGCACACATTATATGCCCTATCTACACTTATATAATATATATATATATATATTAATATTACATAATTATTTTATAATACAACATACTATTTATGTTATATTGTATTATGTAAATATATATATTACATCCAGATACTTTTTCAATCCTATCACCCCGTGTTTCTGGAAATAAACAAATTGAAATTGCTAGCTTGATTTTCGACATTGCCTTGCAGGATGTGGCGGACACCGTGCCCGAACCAACGTTGCCAGATACCATTCCTGGAGACCTTGATTCTGTGCCTCAGGATGCTCAAGGCCAGCCTGAAGATCAACAGGTCTCTCCTGCTGGTGACGATGGGGGTGCCAAAGCTGCGCCGATGTCTGATCAGCATCCTGGTGGCGATGGCAATGTTGCGAAGGCACCTGCTGAGCCTGACAAGCAGAGCTTGCCACCGAATGATCCTGCCGTTGATGGTGAAGCCCTTGATGACCATGAACTTCAAAGTTTGGCATCCACCATGAGCTTGGGCCCACCTTGGGAAACTGAGTTCTACCAGTACAAGCGGGAAGGTGATCAGTGGGTGAAATCGGTGAAGGAAAAGCACGCCTCTCTTGCAATTGCCCGGGGTTGGAAGCTTGGACCCATTCCTGCGACTGAAGACCCGGTGGTCAGATGTGAAGCACCCGTGCCAGCTCTGTCCATTCCCATGACGCCACCTCCGGGAGCTTTGCCTGCAGCAGCAACATTGCCTGCAGCAACTACGGTGGCTACGCCTGCAGCAGATGAGGTGGCTGCGCCTGCAGCAACTCCGGTGGCTTCTGCACCAACTACGGTGGCTGTGCCGGCAGCAACTGAGGTGGCTTTGCCTGCAGTGACTGCGGCTAAGCATGCAACAGCCGAGGTGGCTATCCCTGCAGCAACTCCAACTTCGGTGGATATGCCTGCAGCAACTGAGATGGCCTTGCCTGCAGAGATCACGGTGGCTATGCCGGCAGCAGCTGAGGTGGCTATCCCTGCAGCAACTCCAGCTTTGCCTGCAACTACGGTGGCTATGCCAGCAGCAGCTGAGGTGGCTATCCCTGCAGCAACTCCGGCTTTGCCTGCAACTACGGTGGCTATGCCTGCAACTGCTGAGGTGGCTATCCCTGCAGCAACTCCAGCTTTGCCTGCAACTACGGTGGCTATGCCTGCAACTGCTGAGGTGGCTATCCCTGCAGCAACTACTTTGGCTGAAGCAGCTCCGGTGGCGATGCCTGCAGCCAGTGCTTTGCCTGCAGCAACTGTGGCTGTGCCTGCTGCAGCCGCTGATGCGGGCACACTCCGCATAGATTGGACCACTCACAAAAAAGAAGGCATGAGATTGAAACGCCTCATGGAGGAGAGTGCCCATGGAGCTGAGCAGTTCCCCCACATGCACAAGCTCTGGCAGTCTGGACGTGAAGGGCAGAAGCAGCTCCTGCGGGACTGGGTGCTGAAAAATGGCGATGCTGGTTCCATCGAAGCCCAGATCGTGCTCCAGAGAAGCAAGTCGAGCAACTTGGGGACGCAAAGGGAATTACTCACAGTCAAGCAAATGAGGGAGGACAAAAAATGGCCGGACAAGAAGATCAGGGCAATTTTGAGCCGTGGAGAGTATATAGAAGATGAAGATTGCCCGGATGCAGAAGAGCTCCGCCGATATTGGTGCAACACATCGACTACTTTGAATGAGAATGAGGAGGTCAGGCAGCAGACCACCATGACCATCCAATCTGCAGCTTCCGCTGATGCCGTGGACTCGCTCATGACGGGACCGGGAGCTACAGGTCGGCGATCCCACTTGTCAGGTGACAGCATGGAACAAATCATGCAGTCTTTGCAGCAGGCTGCCAATCCAGGACTCCACATGTTTTTTTCGAGTTTTTTCTATTCATATTTTCATATGTGGTTGTCTATAGTTGGTTGTACAATTCCCCATATTTCCAAACAGACAATTTTAAACTCATTGTATATGTATATATATATATATAGATAGCTATCGCAAAATGTGATTTCAGGAGTCGGTGTTCGTAGGCGTCTGGATTTCCAATTCTACCCGCTTTCTGTTGTAACTTTCCAAAATATATTATATAGGTCTACTGGTACCCCCCTTGTATAATGATTTCTCCTTGTTCTGCACCACATCCATATTGCAGGACAGACCCTGGCGCCCAAAGCGAAGGCAAAGAACAAGGCCAAGGCGAAGCCCAAAGCTGCGGCTGGAGCAGTGGCAGAGGTGACGGCGAAGACCATTGATGAAAGGAAGGCAGAGATGAGTCTTGCCCTCAGCATTTGGATCTTGAATTGACAACAATTGCCAACATTATATGGTGATTATGGTGTGCTGGTCCTTGGCCCGAATCTAGATTTTCTGGTCCTTGTATGGCATATCTTGTCACGTGAGGTTCCTCTTTGAAGAAGGAGGTGAATGCCATCACGAATCTCAGCCTGGAGCTTCCGCAATCGAATGGGCTTCGCAAGACCCTGGGTGAGTACAAAACCCGGTTTGAAGATGCGATCGATGAGTTTCTTGGATTTTATACTTGGGATCCATGATGTCATGAAGAATACGTCATTGTCCCCGTTAGTATCATCAATTGCCCTGAGGTTGAAAGGCATCACCACTGATGCCAATTTGGCTGATTTGAAGGATGAGTTGGACAATGAGGCCATGCAGCTCCGAGCTGATATCCCAATCTTGCCACACATGCCTTCCATTTTTCAAACCTAAAATCAAATATAATCAAATCAGGTTTGTACATATGGAAACACTGAATTCTTCCCTCAGTTCAAATTTTGTGGCACCAATCTTAAGCCAGAGCAACCCTGACAGGTGAAGAGCATGCGCCTCGTCAAGGCGCAGGCGCGTGCAGTGTTGGCCGAGATCAAAAAACAATCCTGAGAGTGCCATGTGGATGCCGATTTTTCAACCAATTTCCGTGGGGTTGGTGCTTAGAACCTTGCTAGCGAAACTCCTGAGTCATTTACCCATGGAAAAAACTTCAACACAATTCAAAAACAAAACTTCAACACAATTAAAAAACACATTTTTGAGTCCTTAAATCGTGGGAGTTCTTTGGCAGGGCATGCACCATATATATGGATCTGTGGGTAAAGACCCAGATTGCGGCGTGCGGCAATCAGATCTTGATGGATGTGTGGCGATACCCACACACGTTGCGGCGATGGAAAAATGCATGCATGGCCTAGTTGTCCAAATCTTGGGAAGTGCCAAAACCATTTGATTTCAATCTTACTTGAGTATAGGCAAATCACTATTTATTGATAGCAACCCGTTCCATTCCCAGTCATGCATTGTGTACTTTGAGCATGCATCGTGTGCCATGGGGTTGAGCGCTCTGACCCCTCGCAGGTGCTGACGAAATCCCAACATCCTGGCGATCGGAACGTGTGTCAGGTGGAATCAGTGCCACTTGGCAAACATTTATGATTGGTGCTGCAAATTGTGTGGTGCTCTCTGGCTCCCCTGATATATTTATTGATCTATATTTCCTGCCTGCTTGTAGGCTGGCCTCTGGAGTTGGCACAGGGAATGCCACTGTCAAGCATGCGTGCGAAATTGGCAGCATTCTGGGTAGCGATGCTCGCTTGCATTTAAGATATTGTGACTCAAATTTGGTGGTTATAAGCTCTGTATGGGATATGTGTGCCCAGGTATCCTTTTTCTTAAGATTCTCGGTATTTACAAGTAAATAAATCAATGCATATATATATATATGTATAAATATTAAAGATTATGATTATATATATATGTACTTATATACATATATATATACTTATACATATATATATATATATATATGTACTTATATACATATCTATACTTATACATATATATATATACTTATATATATATACACACTTTCATATATACATATACATATATATATCTCTCTCTCTCTCGCGGCTGCCTCAGGATATCTTCAACCAGCAACGTGGCTGCACTTTATATCAGCTAAATATCATGCATTGATATGCCTTGCATATCTAAACAGCCTTACAAATACATCATATATACACATGTTTATCACACATATTGACATATTTTACCCATATACATCCTTTGCAAGATAACAAACATATACATATGTACACATATAATATATATACATTCCCACATACCCTGTCCCCTTGCTGGTCCCAGGCCAGATCAGAGCGAACAACGCGTCCATGCTGCAGCATTGCGGCATCAATTTGGCCTTGATTGCCAGCTGGAATACCGGGCGATTCCTGTGTGCACTGGGCATACTGATGAAGGAGCACCCATTATTGAGCTGGTGGAGTGGCCTTTCGTGATGCCCTACACTTTGGCTACTGGGCTATGTATCGATGTTCAAAAAAACAAAAAAGTCAAGTAGCTTTCCGTGGAAATAAACTTGTGGAATTATCATGGCTTGCATATTGCACTTTTCTTCCAATCTTAAGGTCAGAGCAATGCTGAAAAATGGTTTCTTGAAGCTGTTGGTACAACTGGACAAGCTGGAAGCTTACTGGACAAATATGCTAAAGGAGTACCCTGGCCATCCTGCAGCATCTATGATTCGTTCAGCTGCGCCTATCAGTATCTATGGTGTCTTGGTTGGATGTTTCCTTATATCGGGACCCCCACCATTTTTTAAATGGACACATTGACCATATTGTTGATAAGCAGCCAGGAGATGAATAGAACTTAGCAGTTTGGCGTTAAGGGGACATATTACCCTCTTTGGGCATATTTCAGTCATATGCGAGGTGATGAGGGGCAAGCCCTGGGAGGAACTTACATGGCTTTTCATTTTCAGAGCGATCTATCCCCATTTATCAAAAATGCTGGTGCCAGCCGATTCTTGATCACAACCATCCCTTCCAGCTTTTATGTGCCTTGGTGACAGGGCATATTTTTCTTGTGGGGTGTGTATGCGTGGGTTTATTTGATGCAGGGATTATAGCAAGGCTGCGTGTGCAGCAGCATATCTACAATTAAGTGATCATTTTCCCATTCAGTTGCCACCAAAAATCAAATAAAAAGGTGGAAACTGTTGAGCAACCAGGTCTATGATGGGGCAATAAATGTGACGCTTCAAGCTGCTGCAAGAGTCATATGTGATTCACTGAACAGATTGTCTGACAGCGGGGTGCCCATTCCTGGCTACGATGATGTGGCAGAATCTTGACTTTATCACCCACTTTTCATACTATAAAGTTCCCACAAGATCAATATATTTGTTGCTTGGCATCAGCTGTGCAATATCAGGATCACCGTGCTACACTTCATTTCTTTGTGATGAACTTCAAGGGCGATTGGAAATATCTCAAGCAGCTCTTTAACCTGGAGAGGCACCCCTCGACCGAGAAGGCCATTCTGAGGGACAGGGCATACATGGATGTGGATGATGCTCCATGTGGGCTGAAGAGTGCAACCTCTTGTTGTTGAAGATAACTTATTCAAACGTACCTGTGGTTCCCCTAGTGTAACAAGTTTTCCCATGCCTAGGATATGTACAATCCAGGAGTTTCCCCAAATTTTAAACATTCTAAATAAATAAATATATATATATATATAGATATATATTTCTGTGTGTGTGTCAAATGTTTTTATTTATCCATGTCGATTGGCAGGTCTGCTGGAAATGCGAGGCTACGAAGGGAAGCGCTGATTTGGATGCCTGCTACACAAACTTACGAGATGATGCTTCTTGGCGTGCTTCTATGTGGCAAAATCTTCCATGGTCCCAAACTCCGGAATTTGCCAACTGCAGGGGTTTCCATGTGTATATGCTGGCTGCTGATATCTTACATCTATTTCATCTTGGAACTGGAAGAGACCTGGTGGGCTCATCTCTCAAAGTTTTGGTGAAAATGCGATACTTCGAGGGATCCTCCATTGAAATTTCACTGGGCCGAGCGACAGCGTCTCTGAAAAGATTTGCAAAGAACCGTGGCTACAGCTTGACCCTCCGCAAGCTCACCAAGCAGAACTTGACATGGGCCTCCGATTCCTACCCCGAAGTGAAGTGCAAAGGCTTTGATACTTTCATCTTGCTCGCGTGGCTGGTGGAGGAGGTGGGTCAAAGGCCCCCGACTAGTCGTGATCCAGCAACTCAGATGATGCTGGATGAGATGTGCACAAGCCTCTGGAGTGCAAACAAATGGCTTCAGATGTTGTCCCACTCAGACATGTTCCTCGCAGATGGACAACAACGCCAAAAGGTAGTTGTTGGAAGTCTTTTTCTGTGCAGTTATCTGCGGCTGGCACAAAGGGCGGTGGAAAACCATCAGCGTCTTTGGCGTGTGAGGCCAAAAATCCATGGCTTCACCCACCTCATAGAAGAGGATAGGCCAGGAAGGCAAAATCCCCATTTTGCTAGCACGTGGATGGACGAGGACTGGGTTAAAAGAGTGATGAAAGTGAAAAAACGTACGCATCGACGTACGGCGCCCACCACCACGTTGCAGCGATGGCTGTTAGCGCTTGGCACAAAGCTGCAAGATGCTCTGGCGACGATGCGATGAAAAAGATTCAGCTGGAGACTCTGTGGCAAAAGCAAAACCGAAATATGGACAACTTTAACAGGAATATGCATATAATACTAATAATATATATATATATATAATGAGGGTACCAGTTTCCATTGAGAATAAGTAGATATATATACATATATATATATATATATATAGTTGGGTTTCTGGATCTAGGACTCAGCGGATGCAAGCCACTCAAAGCGGGAATAAGGGCTATTCAAACTACCCAAGGGGATCTTCCAGAATATAAATGAATGGTCATGCACTGTGTATTAAAAATGCATAGATACTGAGGAAAAAAAGGTAACATATATACAGTAACTTCTAGATGGCTCAAGGACTGTGAGAAGAAATCTAAGCAGCCCCAGTTGGCTCAAGCAACTTTTGAGCGTGAAAAATCGTGAATTTTTGATAAAAAATGCATTTCGCCAACTTGGGGAAAAATCAAGTACGAAAAGGCCATGCACCACATTATGTGGTACGAATGACTGTCTAGGTTCTAATAAGCATGGATCATGGGCTAGGAATGGAAATGTGCGAAGAAACACATTCAGAAACATTACGTATGTTTGATGCGACAAGCACAGTACTACAAAAAAACACACTCACACGCCCCCATTGCAAATGCCAACAGCACAGGAACAACCTGCTTCAACTTGGTTCTCGCAACGTTCAACCCAAGGTTTACAGGTGTATGAATGGATGCTGTCATCTCCCTATTGAATGTTGATCCCTCGGGTCTAAAGAGAATAGAGAGCCACACCCCGAATGCAACACTTGCCATTCACCTGGGTCGCCACCTACTTGAACCAATATCGACGTTTCTTTTACACCTTCAATCTTCACAGCACTTGCGTCCGATGAGAAAGCGCCAGTTGCTTGGCATGACATAATGGCTTCTGACAAGAGTCGGTTCATATGTGTATATATATATATACGCACATACAATGTATCTATATATATATATTCAGATTGATTGCTTGGGACCTTCTTCGATTATCAAAAGTTTTGTTCCACTGTCCTGTATTGATATTGTTTGGCGTGATTCATGAAGCCTTGGGGGTGACAATGCAACTGCCGGCAGCCATTTTTTTCGGCTGCTTGCAAGTTTTGGGAATTAGGAATTAGTTTCGCGCATTTTTGTGGTATGTCCACGCGGTGGGAGCGCCGGTCCCAAAAGGTGGCAGGCGAGATTGGGAGCATTGAATCCGAACAATTTCGTTCAAAGTTTGGTAAGTGTGGGTGCGTTGATAGACCACAACCGGAGGTATGTTTGATGGAGGGTACTGTCTTGAGATGGATCCATGGTTGAGATGCCATCACTGTGGGATGCATGTCCCGCGGCCATCTGCAGGCGTGGAGCAATTGGAGAAGTTCGTGGAAGGATGAGAAGAATGGTGAGAAGAAGGAAGCATCTCGGACGTGTGTCTTGAAGTGTTGGATGAGCTTGTTTTACTATGTGGTCATTAACCTGTTTCCGTAAGTCCCCTATCAGTGGACTGTCCCATCTAGAAATATGGTATCTGGATACTGAGTGGTGGGATGCAATGGGAGCATGCAAGAAATCGCATGAATAGGTCGAGCTCACGGATGAGCATTTTCATTCGAGTAGCAAGCATGCAGTTTCGTTTTCTGCACGCGATGTGCTTTCAACATGACATGCGAGTTTATGACCTAGCCCGGTTCTGGCATCACAGGAACGTGAGAGATCACCACGGCCACAGGCGCATGTCTGCCAATTAGCACGGGATGCACATCTTGAAGCTGAATCAGGTATAGACTGTAGTTTTTCTATTAGTTACCAGTTGTGCCTGAAGACATAGTATGCAATTGTCTACATCAGTGCAGCTAAACGATGCGAATGCGCGTCCAATCATCTCTCATGTCTCTAATTTGGAAGAACACTTCCTCGACTTTTTGTCGAAATGTGTGGTGCTGCAGGTGGCGGAAGAACGACCACCGATTGAAATGTCTCGTTTGCCACCTGGTTGGCGAATTTTCCAATCGCGTGCCTTGACGTCACGTTGGCCACAGGGATCTACAATACCTGAAACTTGCACCTTGGTATTCTTCTAGACCTTCAGACCAGAAGGAATACTTCAGACCCTGCCATTTTGGAGGATTTGGAATTTCGACTTTGATGTTTTTGTTAATTTGCTAATATGAATGCAAAAACATGACAATATTGTTAGTATTTGTTAGTATCCTTTGGGATTCATGAAAACATGATATTCGTCGGTCCAACCCCTGTGCACCACTTGAAAACAGACCAGGTTGAAAACAAACATCTATTTTACCTGGAACCAACTCCTCAAGTTTCTGAAGTTCTTGGGTGAGGGCATGTTTGGTACAAGTCAAAGGATCCATTCCAACACCCCTGTCCGCAATGTACACCCCGTCCACGAATCTATTGGTGGAATAATTTTGGGACAGCAGTGGACAAGGCATCAGGCCAAAAGGCCGCAAGATTGGGATTCATTTAGGTCATGAACAATTATGAAGTAACCCTTTTTCATTTGTCGTTTGAACAAATATCTAAAAACTTAACATTCCCAAACATTGGTAATTCATGTGGTTCCTAAAATCTCAGTCCAGACATTTTCAGCCCGAACCAACAAATTTCTGGCTCTGTTTTTTTTTTCCCCGGCTCTTGTGACCAAGTGAGTTGCTCATACAACCGTATGATTTTCATAAGTGCTTTAATTACTTCCCATGTATGAATAACTTACCTCCTTTATGAATAACTGTTTTCCTTTTATGAATAACTCGTGTCCTTGAATATGAAGAACCCATGTCCTTGTCTGAATAACTAATGTCCTTGTACGTATATACTATGAATAACTCATGCTCTTGCATGACTTACTCCAGAACTTCCATATATGAAGAACTAATTTCCTTGTCTCAAGAACTTATTTCCTTGTATACCAATAACTCGTTTCCTTCTATGGATAGAAGTCCATACCTCAGTAACTCAGAATATAGCAGGACAATGTCCAAGCGCTACTTAGATAATCAGATAGTGAATTGACTGATACACACTATGACAACCTTCCTCGGTTTTCTCGGCTAAGGTCGCGATGCTTCTACCTTCTATCTCTGGAACGAGCACTCGGGACATATGGTTCTTTTGCCAAAGACGCCGCTCGGCCGAAGATTGGAGGAGGAAAGAAAATAATATGGAGCTGTTACATGGTCTGGCAGCAAACTATATACACCTTTGTCAAAGTAGATGGCTCAACTCAAAAACCAAAATACCCACATAAGATGGCACCGCGGGTTGAGAAAGAAAACGGCGCTATTTTAGCTGGAACATAAAACAAGGTCCGCCAATTGAAGAAAAAATCGCCCTACTTTAAAATGAAAAGGTAGATGGCGCAACTGCCACTCCAGTAGATGGACATAAGGGTATTGTTAACTAAGTTTACTACATTTCCTATCATTTTTGCTTGTATATACGGCGGAATTGCACAAATTTGTATTGTATAAAATGAGTTGCGCCATCTAGGCCCCTTAAATCCCATTCAAACGCCAGAATCTTTTTTCGATGGGTTCAAAAATGAATTGCGCCATCTATGTCCCTTAAATCGCATTCAAATCTTTCAAAAATTCAGTGGCACGCCTTAAAAATGAACCACTGAAGGTTTTAAAACTGATTGTGGACAGAATTTTGCCAGCAAAGGTCGAGACGCTTTAAAACCCAATTTTAACAAGTGACCTGAGGAACGGTTCTTGAGGGCAAAAACGGTTCCTCAGGTCACTTGTTAAAACTGGGTTTTAAAGCGTCTCGACCTTTGTTGGCTCAAAACAACTTCCGTCATTTCGCCAAAATCAGGCTGGGAATGCCCACCTATGTCCCAAAAAAACAGCTTGATGTTGAGAAAAAAACATGGGGAGAAACCAGCGCAGAAGATTGCAAAAAATATGTATTTTTTTGGGACATAGATGGCTCAACTGGCCTGTTCTAAAGGGAGTTGAGCCATCTATCCCCCATTTTTTTTTGACATAGATGGCTCAACTCAAGATTCAGAGCCATCTACTTTGACAAAGGAGTAAATGGCTTACCCCATTGAATAAGCATGCGCGTACCTGAGGAAGGCATGATGATTGTAGGCTAGGGGTTGAAAGAAGTAGAACAAATACAAAGTCAACCCCCACAGACAAGTATGAATCTATTATGTATATGTGTCTGTGTGCTTTGTCCCATTCGTTTCCAAAGCTTGACAACAATGGTGCAAGAGGAGAAAGCAGAGGTTTAGGTAGGTTTAGGTCAGGACGTTTCAAGTCGGAAAAGCGTTGTTGTTACGCCACCCAGTCTGTTGTCCAAACTGTTGCTTCCCCGGTTTCAGGGATCCTGAAGCGAAGCGCTAGTTGGGTCGGCCTTGCTGTTCACTGCGCTGATGCATGCACGGAAAGATCCAAAACGGATTGCCTTTTACGTAAAACATTGCAGAGAAACATGTGCATGTAATATGTGCTTCTTGTTTTACATGTAAGTGTGGTTTATTGAGTAGCCAGCACCTAAGAAGCTTGTCATCTTACACAGCAAGACCACTGATCAAATCAATTTGGATTCAATAAGATGGGTTGTGTGCAAAGTAGCTGGTGTGGAAGTGTGCTATGTTTTGTTTTGGTCTTGGCGGTTGCGATGCCTGCGAGTAGCGCGGTACATCTTATATAACAAGCCAAGATCTACACAAGGCTTTGGAAAGGTGCGCAGTGCATTGTCAATGTAGGCCTGTGACGGCTTTAGCTTTGGATATCGCCTTGTAAAGCTGATGCTGTATGTCAGCCGCGTGATGACTCTGGAAGGGGTGGGCCGGGCGACTTCTTGCGTCACAGCAGGTGCTCCAGGTTGCCTGGTGGTAGCGGAGCGTGCTACTCCTGTAGCACAGGACGGCCGCGTTGTCCTGGATGTGTCTGTCTTGGTTTGCCTTGTTTCCTATAGTGCGCAGGGCATTGCGTAGGCCTGTGAAGGCTTTAGCTTCGGATATCGCCTTGTAAAGCTGATGCTGTATGTCGGCCGCGTGATGACTCTGGGCCGGGTGACTTCTTGCGTCATAGGAGGTGCTCGAGGTTGCCTGGTGGTAGCGGAGCGTGCTGCTCCTGTAGCATATAGGACGTCCGCGTTGTCCTGGACGTGTATGTCTTCTTTTCCCTTGTTTCCTATATAGTGTGCACGGCATTGCGTAGGCCTGTGACGGCTTTAGCTTCGGATACCGCCTTGTACAGCTGATGCTGTGTGTCAGCCGCGTGATGACTCTGGGAAGGGTGGGCCGGGCGACTTCTTGCGTCATAGGAGGTGCTCGAGGTTGCCTGGTGGTAGCGGAGCGTGCTGCTCCTGTAGCATAGGACGGCCGCGTTGTCCTGGCCGTGTCTGTCTTCTTTTTCCTTGTTTCCTATAGTGCGCAGGGCATTGCGTAGGCCTGTGACGCGTCTGGCTTCAGAGTGCGCCTGGTAGAGACTATGCTGTATAGGTCAGCATGTGGTGGTGCTAGGAGCCACCGCGTGACACATGCCATAGAGCCGAGTCGTTCTTCTACACGGGGTGGTGCTAGGGGCCACCGCGTGACACATGCCCTAGAGCCGAGTCGTTCTTCTACACGGGGTGGTGCTAGGGGCCACCGCGTGACACATGCCCTAGAGTCGAGTCGTTCTTCTACACGGGGTGGTGCTAGGGGCCACCGCGTGACACATGCCCTAGAGTCGAATCGTCCGTATTTATGGGGTGGTGCTAGGGGCCACGGCGTGACACATGCCCTAGAGTCGAATCGTTTGCATTTATGGGGTGGTGCTAGGGGCCACCGCGTCACACATGCCCTAGAGTCATCGTTCGCATTTATGGGGTGGTGCTAGGGGCCACCGCGTGACACATGCCCTAGAGTCGAATCGTTCGTAGGTATGGGGTGGTGCCAGGGGCCACCGCGTGACACATGCCCTAGAGTCGAGTCGTCCGTATTTATGGGGTGGTGCTAGGGGCCACCGCGAGTGGTTCGTATGTATGGGGTGGTGCTGGGGGCGACCGCGTGACACATGCCTCATAGATAAGTCCGTACAAAGGCGCAAGGTGACGAGGAGAGGTGAAAGTTTACATCTCACGCGTTGGTCTTATTCGGGCACACGTTGTGAACACTGCAGTCTGTGCTGAGGCGCTCCGCTTTTATGGACATGAGGTAGAAGCAGCTCGCTTGTCAGGAGACTTTCGGTTGAATGGGAACTGGTGGAATGTGTGCCGAATGTCAAAAAGTTTGACGTCATATAAGCTGCATGGAATGCAATCCAAATTTGTGATGTAAGAGATTTGCTTGGAACAACATGACGCATGCAATTGAAACCACACAACCGCAAATTGTGGCTGGCAGCACGTCAATCCCCACAGAAAGTCTCTGTCGATCTCTTTCGTCTTTCTTTCGCCCGCCGATCTTGTGACACCAAGCATGATGTCTTTTTTCCCTCGCAATGTTCGCTGGGCTGACGTGTACGACGACGACCTCGATACCATTCTAAGCGAACATCTCAGCTGTTGTGCAGATGCAGTACATATATCTTTGTTTCTGGTTATTCTATTGTGATGTTCGGAAAGCTTGCGTCGTTATGAAGCATTATGTGTGTCACTGCTAAGGTACTGATGTGACTCCTCTGCCAGCATCCGGCTCCTTGCTCTGAAGGGTTGATCTTTTTGCTACGTTCTGATGCTAGGGGCCACCGCGTTATACACGCTTTATGTTTCGATCGACAAAAATCAGTGGTGCTAATCTGCCACATGACGCACGCCTTTGACCGAGAGTCAGTCCGTGCATCCTTTGGCATGCTTGCACGTGTGGCTGAGGCAATGATGCAGATGGATGCTTGGCTGCGTTACGGACCAAACAATAGCTGCTTTGATGTGGCAGAGTTGGATTCCGTAAGTTGGTATGCGGTGACGCCTGACATGTTTCCTCGGCGTGCTTAAGGTGACCATGATGGCGCCATGGTCGTGGATGCTTCCGAACCCATGGCGTGGTATGAGAAACCACACCCATGGGTAAACCTCCACCTGTTGAGCCGACGACAAAGGCAAAGACTACGGGAGAACATATATTGGCAGAATGTTTTCCTGCATTATCACAAGAAGCTTGCTCGCTGGTGGCGACAAGAACGGCTCCGGGAGTGGCACGACTTCGAAGAAGCAATTGAAGAGCATTTAAACTTGATGGCTTCCCGGTCGGACTTGTTGAAGTCCAATGTTGGCGGGAAACCTTCTAGCAAAGTCCGTTCGAGGGCTATTTTGACGCTCGGCTTGCATTGAAGCGGGTGCCAGTCCATGGGGCCAAGTGATGTCTAGGAAATTCGCCAACGGATTCGAAAGTAATCCTTACAAGAGAAATGTTCGAAGAGGTTCCTTGAAAAGATATTGTGGAAATTCTTTGTTAAGTTGAAATTCCAAGGCGGCCAGCATCTGAGCCAACACGGTTTGCGAATGTATGCCTCGTCGACTCGTTTCGTTCCGTTGGCTGGCCGGTTCAGTATGACAGTGACTGCTCTTTCTGGGCCCTTGCGGATGGCAAGCGGATGCTGCAGCCACATGGGCTCCTTGGCTGCAAGAGTCTGTTTGGTTCGGTGTCTCTTGTTGCTTGAATCTTTCTCGGTCCTCTTCCATGTCAGGTACACGATCGTTGCGGCAAACGTCGGTCAAGATCTCTTTCCTGGCAGATATGTCTTATACCGCAAGGAACATTTCGTTGGGTTTAGAGTGTTCCCAGATGGAACGTGCCGCCTCCAAGAAAACCACAAAAGCCATTGCGGACAGGATTGTGCTCTTTCAGATTTCAGTTTTGAACCGTACAAAAAAATATTTCAGTTGCTGGCAACTGGTGGGCCGAGCTCTTGTGGAAAGGTGGCCGGTGTACGCCAACAGTTCGAGGCAATCTTCCATGTAGAAGCTCGCACGTCAGATGGTGCAAGCCAGGTGAATTTGGGCGGCGACCATGCGTCGCAGCAAGTCAGTGATGTGTGCGGTGGCATGATTTCGTTCCAATCGGCATTGTCTCATAATATACTGCTTTCATGCGACGCCGAAACTTTTGACTTCGGCACTTTCGTGTCGAAAGCTCGCTCGGTGCTGCACCGGCGTCTTCGCCATCCGCCTCTAGCTATGTCCTTCTTCAAAGACGGGCTTCAGATTGCAGAGGACCTGATGTGGGAGGATCTTGGGTACCCTTCCAACGTGCAAGTTCTCATCACCACTACGCACAACAATCTCTGGGACAAGCTTGCACATGCCATCCTGCACAATGCCATCGCTGATGTTGAGTGGCTGTTGCGGCAGGGCCAAGATCCGAATGGAACATGTTCAGCAGGAACAACTCTCCTGGTCTACGCCTGCCAAGCGGGGGCACTTGGAGCTATGAAGACGCTTTTACAAAGCAAAGCGAGCCCGAATCTCATTGGCCCTGACGGTCTGAGCCCTTTGCACACTGCGACCACGAGGCGCGATGTCAGTGCAGCTGAACTTTTGTTGGTCTATGGTGCTGACCCGAACATGCCAAATTCTTTCGGTGATGCTGCAGTGCATCTGGCAGCGCAGGAGGACGATTCAGACATGGTTGGCTTGTTCATGGGCTGCGGCGCGGATCAGACTTGTCCTGGCCTGCTGCGACGCCTTAGTATCATTCAGAAGCAACCAGATGTTTGTGGCGGATCTGATGCGTGTGAGGAACCTCTTTTGAACAAAGGTCCTCAAGTATGGCTACGTATATGCCACAACCGCGCCGATGCCTTAAGGAGGCGCCAAATGTTGGAAGAGAGGACGCCCAAGACGCTGCAAGAACTAATGGAGGCCGGGTTCACGGCACAAGAAGCTTCCTGCTTCTTGGAGTCACATGCGAAGGCCAAGGAGAAGCAGGGCTGGTTTCGACGCTGGGACGCATCAATGCCTCCCATGGTTCGACAAACATTTGGCATCCTTAACGCCCGCGTGCGAATTCCCTTGCCGCCACTGTCTCGACCCTTGGTGTCGCTGCCGGCAAATTGCCCCGAACTTTTACTGGGAACGGACTTCCATTTTGATTGGCTACAAGTGTGTCATCCGCATCCACGAGACACACACATCCGCTTCGTGTCGGAAGGTCACAAGTTGGACAACGAGCCCTTTGATCTTTCTGTTACTAGCTTTGTCTGTACCTTTTCAGAGGACTGTGTCGGATACTGTCTTAGGGTCTGTTGGTTTAAGATGATTGATGTTGTACACATTTTGGAATGTAACACCGCAATGAGATGAAAATAAGTTCTGGGAACAATTTGCCAGGAGTTTGACGCAGACAAAGCTATCGAGATGATGATGTCTGGTACTCGTTGGCCTCGTGTAGAGTACATGAATGGCATCAAAAATGGAAAACTCGCTCATGCTTGTTTACAAGTTCCTGACTTGACAGCATTGGGCGCCGTTCTCGCGCAGCCTTCCCTAAACTTAGCGCACGCAAGCCATTGTCTGCGCAGCACATTGGATAGTTGCTCTGCTGAATCACACGCCCTGCTTGCGAGCCACATTATGTCTCCAGCTGAAATCAAGGAACATTGGGCCCTAAAAGCGGAGATGGCATCGCATGCAGGGACGTGGACCCATCTCCAGTGCGAGTGTGTCTTGAACGGTGGGGCCATCAAAGGAACTTGTGCTGAGATGGACCTACTACGTACCTTTGTCGGCCGCACTCGGCCTCTGCTTGCCTTCCGTACAGAGTGGTGCATCTGGGCTAGCGATGAGAGGTTGGCAGGTTGCATCGACTTCGCAGCGATTGACGAGAAGGGACACCTTGTGTGCCTTGGTTTCAATGAGATAGTCATGCAAAGTGTGCCGCAGTGAACAAATGGTTTAAGAGGGAACCCCATTCTCTGCGTTGATGCCTCAGGCTAGTTGACTGGAAGCGCACCAAGAATTTGCAGAACAAGTTCCAAAACCCTTGGCGCGCACTGGCGGAGCCGCTGGAGCACTTACCAGACGCGCAAGGTGCGAAATACCACTTGCAACTCAACATTTACCGGTTCATCATTGAAAAGTATTACGGGTACGTAGTTTCTTCGATGTTCGTTGTATGTCTTCACCCTGAGCTGCAAGATGGGCCTTGGGTGAATGAGGTCCCTGCAATGCCCGCCGAAATTAGTGCTATTATGCAGTTACGTCGTGACCACATTAGAAGACAAGGCTGCGATCTCCTCATATTTCTGGGACGTTACCAATGGATGTTTCCGGTGGGGCTGCCAACTTTGCAGAAGATGGTGCCTGGAACAGGTTTAATTTGCTGCGTGCAGTTGTGTTTTTTCCCGGCGGCAGTGGTATATTGTGTACTATATATCATCGGGATGCAAAGAATCACAGTCTCCAACAAACAATCGGTGGTGGAACATGAAACGTATGAAACGATGCAACCGCTGGTTGCGGGTATATATATAGCATAGGATGAGGAGGGTTCCTGGACAGACGTGAGATAGCACCTTGATGCCCATTCAGACATTCTACATAGTGTGTTTCCAAATCAGACAGCACCTTCTTGCCCATTCGGCTATTCTAGAGTTCAGCAGGCAGCAAATGTCGAGTTGGACGGCTTGCGTTTGCTCAGGTGAAACTCGGTTTCCAGACGAGGACCACCTCGACGAGCAGCAGGAGCAGGAAGATGCAACCCAACCTGCCCTGACTGGCAGCGCACCAGCACGCAGTTCTGCTGCAAATGCGCGTGCGAGCTCGCACATTGGCCCATCTCCGCGCACAGCAGCAAAGTCGACAGCGAAAAAGAGGAAGGCAGAGGACAGAGGCCAGCCAGAGGAAGCGGAAAATGCAACTGGGGAAGGCGCGACCCAGGCAGAGGAGGTTAAGCAGGAGGGGGTGGATCCTGCCAATGGCGAAGAAGAAGCTTATGAGAAACTCAAGTTCAGAAGGATGTTGCCAGGAGCTGCAACGTCAGACAAAGATTTTGACGACTTTTTCTTGAACCTTGAGGTCACAAATGATATCTTTCGTTTGGAGCCAGCAGAGGAGATAGACACATCGGGCACAATTTTGCACAAAGTCCGCTTGTGGACAGGCTCGGTGGCAGATGTCATGTCAGCAAATACGCCTGACTATATTGTACGGTTGTGTGTTGGAGTCCTTGCCTTTGGAAAGGCTAGACAAGCAGACATCTTCCTCCGAGAGCACGCGCTGCTTTATTGGATCGCAGAAGGAGGACGTACCCTTCGCTTTCATTCTGGTGACTGTTACATGAAGAGTCCTAGCGGTGCGTTTCAGCAGCACCGAGGAGTGCCTCCTGACCATGATAGGGTCCAGATGTTTTTGATGCATTTAGAAGGAATTTTCCGCCGGATGCCTAGAAATACACAAAGGGCTACGAGGAACCTTCTCACTGCCGTTGAACGGATGTTTGCAGAAGCGGACGGTGATCAGGTTGCTTTTCTCACTGCCTGTGTCGATGCATGTTTGAACTTTGAAGGGGATGCTTCTGCACGGAAAGGACAAGGTAAAGGAGAGGAAGACGACGTAGCACCGCCCGGAGGTCCATGGACTGCAGCAAGTGCCAAAACTGTCTTGGTGGTAGAGAAGCAATTGTCGTACGAACTCACACAAGATAAACTGTTGCACTACATGTGCGAGTGGTGCGATACCCCCAAAGTAGTTGAAGGAGCGTGTTGCTATGAAGACTGCTGCATCAAGTATGACTTTGAGGAGTCTGCCGCAAAGCAGGTGCAGCGAGCTGCCCTAACAAACTGCTATTTGCGCATTCCGCACTGCCTGAAAGGCACTATTCCACAGAATGTTGTTGATCGCCTGCGAAAATTTTGTGCGCAAACCTTTTGGGGCAACATTGACGTTTTCAAATGTGGCCAGGCGGCACAGGCATTAGCCAAACGAGGCATCAATGTCGTTCGCCTCTTCATCGGCCTGTCGAGTGGGGGCGTTGGCCAGTCCTTATACTCCACGCACTTGGAAGCCATGTACGTTCACAATTTCGCATTCTTCGACCCGAACATATGGTACAACGAGGAGGAAAATGCGAAAACAGGTTGAGCAGCTGAACGGATGCATGATTTTGACTGGCCAAGAGACGCCTGGAACTGGGAGCGCCTTGGCAGCGAGTCTACTTTCTGATGTAGAATTGAGTGTGGTGGTTCGTGCTTGTGACCAAAGATGCATGGGTTTCCCAGGTTTCCGGGTCAGACGCCATTAAACGCCAAAGTCTCAATGTTAAGGTGCCTAAAGATATATATATATATAAGGTTTTGCAGCCGATAGGGGGTCTTTGGAAATGGATTCTAGGGTCCTTGGTGATTTAGTTCTTCCTCTGATTGTGTGATATATGTTTTCCATTATATATTTCTTTATCTATCTTATCTAACAAGGTAGGTGGCCTTGGTATATACTAGTGAAAATGATCCCAAAGAAAAGATCGTCTTGGGTTAGTGTCCCTTGGATGTTTCAATATATTGTTAATTCTTATCCGCCATTCGGCAATCATGCCAAGATGGGGATTGATAATTAGTGTCTCCGTCCATTTACCCTTCTATTCGTGGAAGTGCCAGTCAGAACAAACGATCACCATTCGATCCTAGTTCCAATAGTTTTTTTTGGGGGGGGTTGGGTACTTTGATAAAATATGAACATATATTATCTATATATATATATATACATGTATATCAATAAATGCAGCCGATAGGGGGTCTTTGGAAATGGATTCTAGGGTCCTTGGTGATTTAGTTCTACCCCTGATTGCGTGATATATGTTTTCCATTGTTTATTTCTTTATCTATCTTATCTATCAAGGTAGGTGGCCTTGGTATATACTAATGAAAATGATCCCAAAGGAAAGATCGTCTTGGGTTAGTGTCCCTTGGATGTTTCAATATATTGTTAATTCTTATCCGCCATTCGGCAATCATGCCAAGATGGGGATTGATAATTAGTGTCTCCATCCATTTACCCTTCTATTCGTGGAAGTGCCAGTCAGAACAAACGATCACCATTCGATCGTAGTTCAAATAGTTTTTTTTTGGGTTGGGTACTTTGATAAAATATGAAAATATATTATCTATATATATATATACATGTATATCAATAAATGCAGCCGATAGGGGGTCTTTGGAAATGGATTCTAGGGTCCTTGGTGATTTAGTTCTACCTCTGATTGTGTGATATATGTTTTCCATTGTTTATTTCTTTATCTATCTTATCTATCAACGTAGGTGGCCTTGGTATATACTAGGGGTGCAGAATTGTTTTTTGGTATTTTTTTTACAGTTTTGGAATTTTTTTTGGGGTTCGTGCCTCTTCAATTTTTCCATGGTTTTCTTCAATTTTTCCATGGTTTTCTTCAATGTTTCCATAGTTTTCTTCAATTGTTCCATGGTTTTCTTCAATTTTCCATGGTTTTCTTCAATTTTCCATTGTTTTTTGCAAGTTTTCCATGGTGTTCTTGAATTTTTCCATTGGTTTCTTCAATTTTTCCCGGGTTTTCTTCAATTGTTCCATGGTTTTCCAATGGTTTTCTGCAAGTTTTCCATGGTTTTCTTCAATTTTTCCATAGTGTTCTTCAATTGTTCCATGGTTTTCTTCAATTTTCCATCGTTTTCTGCAAGGTTTCTTTGGTTTTCTTCAATCAATCAATCTATATATATATATATGTATGTGTGTATGTATGTATGTATGTATGTACGTAGGTAGGTAGGTAGGTAGGTATGTATGCATGCATGCATGTATGTATGTATATGCAGGGTGTGGTTTAGGGTTTAGGGATACAACATGTAATTAGGTATAATTACATGATTATTTGTTGTTTATGTTGGGATCAAAGTTGTGTATAAAAACAACCACAAATATGTCATATATATATATATATATATATGTATACGTCTGTATATCTATAAGTAAATATGTATGTGTATTTATAATATATATATATACTTATAGTTATATAATTATATAAATATATATATACATTGATATGTATATACATATTAATATGTATGTGTGTATATATATATATATACATTTATATCAGTACATTAATATATATAAATATAAGTGTATATATAAATGCAAATATATACATATACATATACATATATATATATATGTATACGTGTGTCTATATATATATATATACCTTCACCTCTCCCAACCCTAAAAAAGACAGGTTTTTTATGACAACCCAAATAAACAAGGTTGTATGTGGGAAAACCTGGTTTCTGTATTTTGGGTAATGTTGAAAATAATATGGAATAGATATGTTTAAGGATACCCTGCATGTTGTCCACCTTCCCATCTCACCACGCCCGGTTTTCGCTGCCAACTGGATCTACATCCTGCAAGTGACCTTCGCAACTGACACTGCTCCTTGGCCTGGATTTGGGCATGGCCATCAGGGAGAATCCTTATATAACAAAAAAATGTTTTTATATTAAGATTGAACTTGGTTCAAGGCATATGCCAGCTTTCAAATATATTTATTTATTTTACCACCAAACCAGATCACCAACCTTGAGCAATTTCAGCTCCCAACGAGTTGCGAACTGCCAAAAAGGTTCTTTGGATGACCCGCAACGAAGTAGTGCGGCTACTTACTCGCCTAGCCAACCGGCTAGGCCGGCCAATGTAGTCCTCTTGCATTTGTACACTAAAGCACAAAGCATTCATGCAGTGATCGCACCTTTTGCTTTGGTGCAATAATTCAAGAAATGTATGATGGAGGTAATGGCCTTTCGGCGCAAAAGGAAATCTTTTCATTTGTCTTTCATAGCTTTCCCTAGCCAACCAAGCGTAGCAACGTAAAAATTGCAAACCTTGTCTCGCAACGGGCTGCTGGGATGAAAACACCCTCACGGTAGAGCCCTCCCAGGCACTCGTTGATCGCCACGGCTGCTTCAGCCTAACAGGAAATGCAGCAGTAGGGAAACATGCAAATTTGGAAATGGATATCCCCATATTTAAAATACCAACCCCAACTAAGACAAAACTATACCAAAGTATACATAAAGCCAAAGAAACACATTTCAAGTATAGTTGGTCATTCGTTTTCCCCAAGACATGTCTTGAAGTGTAGTCGCCAAACCATTTGAGCACTAGTCTGGTGAAATCTCCTTTGCTCCATCCTCCATCAGGACAATCCTGAAAACCCTGCTCCACCCCAAACAACGCTTTCGTCAATTTCTTGTGGTATGGACTCTCTTTGTTCCTCCGGCAGTAGGAATTGAAATCAGCTGTGATGAAGTTGAAGGCATCATCAATGCTAAGTTGAACCAATTCCAGGCAAATACACACTGCAGAACTTGCAAAGTACTTTCCCAAACCACTGTGGAAATTGTGGAACAAATCGAAGCACCAGAGGGCTTCCGTAGTACCACCAATTTCAAAAGGGATTTGAAGCAAAGGGGATGGCTCTGAGTAGGGGCAAACTGAACCAACTGTCCAAAGCCATGCAGGCCGCTGCACCCCGTATTCCTCGAATGGAACTGGAAAATCATAGTTCTCCTTCCCCGCAAGACACAAATGACAAATGCCATCAGCTGCCTTCTTGCTGGAAGCACGGGTAGGTCTTCGGGTAAAAGCACGTTCGAATTTCCCAGATTTCGAAATAAATGGGGCATCGCCCTTCACACCCACACAGCAAACATAGTACCGTCGACCCTGTACTACTAAGCCTTCTTCAAACAGCTGTTTGTATTCTTTGGCCTGTAAGTCCAACATGTGAAAAAAAGCTTCAGGCGTCTCATTGTAGAGAGAGATCGGGAGGACACATTGCAAGAAATGGTTCAACCAGGTGTTTCCAACCATATTGAGACGGAGAGCTTCACCCCCAACATCATTCGTACTATGGCTGCAGCCCTTGCCTAAGATGCCGTGTGTAGCCAACACCATCAGCTGCTTTTTTTTCAAGCCCCTTCCCTCATCTCCATGTAGCAGAACCGGGATGCACATCTTTCGGAATGCAGTATCCTTTGTAGAGATGACATGTTCAGTGTGAATCTTTGAGAACTTGTCCCAAAATGTCAGTAGGATCTTGTTCATCTCACCCAAGTCTTTCACCCCGACTAAGTGCTCAAGCTGGTCGTACTCAACAAGATAGCGAAGCCAGTTCACAAAGGACACGTAGGGAAACCCACGTTTGCTTGGCAAATCTGTTCTGGAAATTTTCACATCAATGGATTGCCCATACGTTGAAAAAACATGATGAGCCCCAGATTCGCTTCTAGATAATTTGACCTTTGCCAGCTTGCGAAGCCCGTCCGACCTCACCCTTGTGACACGTGCCTGGCGAATGGCATCACTGCACGTGACCTCAGTCGAGCGCTAGGACTGATATGTATACAAAATTAATCTTGGGAAAAAGGAAGGAACACTGTGACAATGCGCAGTTTGCATAGAAACTTTTTTTTGATAACCAATCAGTTTTTTCTCTTCACAATGGGGGCAAGCATACCCAAACACCTGTAGACCCATGTGTCCGCGTCCACTTTTCTTCCCCTGCCAGCATTGCTTTCACTGAAACTGGGCTGGTGCAATGGACCTTAATTTTGCCATTTGGCACTAGTACACCTAGGTCAACGAATTGGTTTGAAAGTATCTGCCCGGGCCCCCACAACATAGGCAAAATGAAATGGCTCGTGCTCAGAACTAGGTGGTCCTTCACCACCATATTTTTGGTTCCGGCACCCTGTCTCATCGATATTGGCAGCTATCAATGCTGCTTCAAGCATTTGAATTAATCCAAGGTTGGACGAAACATGAAGTAGAGTCATATGTGTGTAATTTCCTTCCCTGTAAAAATTGAAACGCAAGACCGGGTTAGAAGTCAAACCCAGTTTGAATACACACACCTTCCTACCCATCCGGTCCCTGAAACGGCCAACTTGCGTCAGACACCTTTGCAAAATTGTCCCTGCATTGGCATCGTACTTGCGGGAGAACTGTAAATAGGAAATTGATATCCCATGTTGTTGGCAAAGCTCTTCTTGTTGTTCCAAACTCCGACTCTGGCAGTGGTCATGGGACATGTGAACCTGTGGGGGATTCCATGAAGAAAGTTGTCCATCAGAATGTCGCTTTATTGCTAAAACCTAATATACGAAGGTACCATGGAAAGAAAAACGCTGTTTGATGATGAAATGGGACGAGCCAACCCATAAATGCAATACTCCCAAAATTTGGGGGCCAATCCAAAATAAAACTTGGGCTAAATACATCCATGTAGCGGAAGAGGGTTGCATAGCAGGGACCGTAGAATGAACCATGGCATTTAAGCGACGTTCATGATGGTCATCGTTCCTTTCTTGGATCAACCCCAACAACTAAAGTATAACTTACAACATCTTATTACATTATATAGAAAGTGATAAACATAATTTCCTCAGTAGATAATGGGGGTAAAAGAAATTCGACCCTGAAAAAATCTAGGATGAGCATCACAGGAATGTTTTCCTTCCCGCATGGAGGGCAGCGCTTCTTCCCAGTGATGGGGCAATTGTATGTGAGCAAGTCCCGCAGTTCATCCAAAGATGTGCTACATGATCTTTTCAGAACCATAGCTGCGTGAGGATTTATCAAAACCCTCCATATTCCGGGCCCCCTTGACTTCAAAATGGCATTGCGGATTTGAACTGCATTCCACTTTAAATTTGGGATTATGTAGATTTCTTTCCCCTTTGGACCCCATATCTTGACTTACATCAGGGCATCAGGGCTTGTTCCCAACTAGGATCCTGACGCCATTGCCAACCATGCGCGCCAAGCCATGCAACTCAGGCTCCTGACCTGCCATGGCCGAGCCGGTGTTCGAATTTGAGAGGCATCTGGGGTGGGTGGTTGAGCATACATATCATCACTTTTTTCTCCTCCTAAGCATTGGTATCGATCTTTGGTACGGTCAAGATTGGCACCAGTCAACATGCTTGTTGAAATCTAAGGTGCATCGATCCGATCTAAAGCACATGAAGTAAGAACACCCACTCTCCCATGGTGGGACTCAAAAACTGGCCGCACATACACTTGCACGTGCATGTTGCCCACGACCACATGCGTGTTGTCACACATGTCTATGTATACCCAGGCCACTGTTCATAGTGACTTCAAAAGCCTTAGCCCTCTGTCTCTTGCTCAGCTTCACGTTTCTTCTTCTTCAAGCTCTTCTCCAATGCCCTGGTCCGGGCATTGTATACATATATATCTATATCTATATATATGTAATTTCTGTATCAATATGAATCATAGAATCATAGACCATTTGATCATTATATATATACATATAATCCCATACATTTAGTGATAGATATATAAAATATGAAATGATTGCTTTATATATGCTGTACATGCATTCTGGTCAGATGGTGCAATGTATACAGAACCCTGTTTCCCAACCATCTGCTTGCAGGTGAGATTCTTGGCTTGGGCTTCTACAGATCCCAAAGCTGCAGCCCTCAGAGCCATGGCATGGGAGATTCGGGGTGCCAGGGCTGAAAGAGATATAGTTAGTCAAGATCAATCTTATAGTTGTATTGTTGTGAAACTATAAAAGTATAATTAAGACACATATATAGATCGATAGATATAGATGGCTAAATTTATAATATTTGCACACTAGGCTGATGTTTTTCAATCATGCAGTTACAAGGCCCACCCACTTGAGTGGCTGCAAAGAGAGTTATGAAACCTAGGTGGTCCATTTCAGATAAGTCACGTCTGCATAGCGGTGCGCATTTTGTCCTTGACTTCCTTCGCTGTCCTGAGTGGATGAGATGGGATATATAATCTGTTGCATCATGGGGTTGCACAATTTTACCATGGGGTTGCAATCTCTTGCAATATGGCATTGCTGGGCATTAAGTGCAATCTGTTGCATTCAGATGTAATCTGTTAATTTGGGAGTCCTGTGAGATTAGTTGCAACCCAGTCTCTCCGGGGCCCTCTTGCCAACCTCACCAGCCCCGCTCGTGGCAGCTGCAAAGGCATCATAGGCCGTTTGCGCATCAGACAATTTCTGCTCCAAGGCTTGGATTGACCTGGGTTGGGCCAGAGCAAACAAGACCCAGACAATGATATACATCCCAAATCAAAGAGTACACCAATAGATTTATATACTATGTGGGTGCCAAAGTTTTCACACAAGGAGATTATGTTCGTATAAAGGGTGTAAGTCCCGCACTTCTTGACCCGATCCTTGTCCCCACCCTCAGCGAAGGAATCCAGCTTAGAAATTAAATCGGTGATCTTGCTCATCTTTGTCAGCATTCCATCCTGGAATTTCTTCTCGATCTCGGCATCCTTATCATGCAGGTGTTGTTTTCTACCAAGGGTCAAGGGTGAATTTCATAAAAACATTATAAATATATATAATAGCTTTTGAATATATAAACATAAACATGTCTTGACAGACCAAGTGTTGCAGATTAAGTTTCCCCTTCAGCGGGCGTCTGGACATGGCCACCCTCTTGGGACTCATCCGGTTCTTCCGTGGGTTTGATCCAGTCTTTGGACAACGCCACATCACCCGCCTGGTGCAAGAAAAATATCAATGTATATAATCCAAATATACGTGCATAGTGGTCTTGAACAGTGATGCTATATTCAATGTTGGTTGCCCGAAGTTTCCACACCAAAAAAAACATTGACCATCACAATATACATGTGGGCATGGGTGTAACACTAAATCCACTAGATCCATGGTGGGGAATTGAGATTGGATTGGGTTCCTGAAAGCTTTTGGGCCTTGCCTCCCCAGTGGACTCATGTCTTTCGGATTCAATGCGGCTCTTCTTCAAGGACTCCTTATCGGAGTACTCCACAAAGTACTTGAACACCTTGGAGCTGTATTTGTCATTCCTCAGCACCAACCGCCATAGGGTGGGCATGGATAACCCCAGGGTCATGCACATATAAAAGTTTATTCAAAAGCAACACCTCATTCAATGCATGTAATTGTTTACATGCACATATACGCATTGCCATGTGGTGTGTGATTTCATTTATTGCATTGATGCGCCGCTAGTTATGTTTAAGCATGATTACATGCCCCCTTTCCTGCCAAGACTCTTGACCAGGCCATGCTTCTTGCAATAAGCCACACAGTCCTTGATGTAGCTCCTTAATGCAAGGGCTAGAGAACTGCAAGAGCTTATAAGGAACTTGTATCGATCAGCGAAATCTACATATGTTGATCGTGAATCAGCAAAAACATTTCAACATCTTCAGGACGGGGGTCTGTGTTCAAAGAAAAATAGCCAGAGTAAATGGCTCAATGTAAAACTAAATAACATGGTATGTGTTGTTTTCCCACCAGCTAATACTGTTATGCCCCTCCAAAAGATGTATGGTTATAGTTTTACTTGTCATATATGAAGGTTTCTATGAACCAATCCTTGCATGGATCCTTGCGTGTACATGTCACTTGGGCTCATCCGAGCAAATATGGGAAAGCGGCAAAACCCAAAGAAGCAAAGGACATGAACCCAATGGAGACTCTGGAGAACAGGCCTAGATTGCCCTCGACACAATCAAGAACGAACTGGAGGGCAAGAAGCACCTGGTAAATAAGACCTTTCCAGCTACTCGCATGGTCATTGTGCAGTTGGTGAACTAGTCTACCAGTTTCCTTTGGGACATGGCAACTTGATTTTGCTTTGGTAGAAGCGGGTGAAACCTATCCTTAGAAAACGTATATATGATGTCCATATATATATTCCGAATTGCATTTCCTGAATCCCCCTGTTCCTGAATCCCCCTGTTCATTTGCACATGTATGTTTCCTCTTAACTAACTTTTTAATTACCCATATTTCTGCACCAGTCTGCAGGGCTAAGGGTCTGATCCCACTGAAGTTCTGTCTTCATTTGCTGCGGGGTGAACCATCCCTTCAGCACTTCCTGTGACTCCTCCTTCCGGTTTTGGATCATCTTGGTCACCTTGGACACAAACTTCTCCTGCAAGGATAAAGTAGGAACCAAGTTGGTGGTTGTATAGACTTGCATAGTGTGGACTTTGTTGGTAGGCTATATATTTGTTGGTGATTTTGTATCTTCCCTTGTACATCTTGTACGTGAAACAACCATACAAATAGTGAAAACGGAACTAGAAATTATATATGCATGCATGCATGCATAATATACAGTGGCGCGTGTGTAAATGCACAATTGATGATATGCATGGAGCTACAAGCTCGACGACGCAAATAAGGAATATATATATATAGATACCCAAACAAAAACCCTATGAATCCAGGGTTCCAACATATCTTTGACTGGGGAATGGCTCCTTGTCGAACTCAAATTCTTCGAGTAGGGCTCTCAATTCATCCCGCTGTTTCCCCCCTGCTGCCCATTGTTCGTGAATTGATTGGCTCACTTTGCAACGACCGCTGGGCTTTTTCTCGCACAGCCTTCTAAGACGTGCGTCCACCATCTTGTAGCGCGGCAAGGCGGCGGCATTGCTGCCATCATCATCCACCTCTTCATCCTCGGTGCCATCCTGCTGGTCAGGCTGGATTTTGGAGAGGGCTTGGAGATCAATGTACCCTTGCATGGATGTTAAAGAAATATAATATAATGAGGAATAAATAGAATTTATATAATTTATATATTGAACAACCAATGCAAAAGTCCATTTGGAAGGGCGGATGCTTTCATGCCTTTATCATTGCACAAATAGAAAATTTACATCGATCTATACTTGTCATTCAAGCAATGGATCAAACAGTCACACTTCCAACCCAAACAATAAATCTATTTTGGATGCAATTCCCGCCTGGGGCATGGGAGAAGCTTTCTGGGAAGATTTGGCTGCGGAACCCTTATGAGTTGTTGATGGGGTAGACGTGGCACTGCTCGGTGGTCCGGGTTTGGCCCCCCCCGCCGGTGACACCCCATTCTGTTGGTTGGTCTTCTGCAGCTGGACAATCATCTGAAGAGCTTTGTCAAGTTGTCCTTGAAGCGTCTTGATGACATCCGAGTCCTGTAGACCAGGATCATTTCAAATAGTGTGCAACAGCAGGACCATCAAGATCTTTGCATGGTTAAACATGTATTATATATATATGTGATATATGACTCTTATATGACTTACATATCATGCACACATTATATGTTCGTGTCGATCCTGCTTGCAGGGCAAGCCTGTATGTATGGTTCCTGCATATGGGGTAAAAGGGAAAACCCAGGAATATGACACCCAATCATGCTAGACAATCACTAGCAAACCATTTGATGTATATATGATGGTATTTGACATGATATAATTGCATCTTAAATTTTATAGAAGATGCATACATACAAGACTTGTTGATGTACTACATTAGGCAAACAGGTAACGGAATGGGACCCCCAACCTGCTTTGTAGATCCACTACCACCATCTCCACTCCCAGTAGCACCATCTCGGGCATTCTCAGGCACTTTGGTGTCCTCCACAACCATTGCTGGGGGGAATCGATAAAGATGATAAGGGCCACCCTGCAACAAATATATTCCACTGGTTGAGTTCCAACATGCAATGGGTATTGTTGTAACACCAGAAACAAATGGCATGAAAGTAGGCCGTTCCAGATGAACACAGGTGGAGGTCCTTTTCATCCGTCTTGGATTTCTTGGCAGGTGCAAGCGACTTCACCGGTGTAGTCTTGGTGGAGCTTGGAGGCCCCCGCTTGGCTGCAGACACTTCAGCGTCGGTCGCCTGAAGCTGAAGACCAATCAGGGACCCATGGCATATGTTTCAATCCTTGTTGAGGCACAAAAAAATCATGATATAATCATGTAAGTGCCGAGATGTGCGGTGCTTAAATTTCATACATGATACCACATGCATGTGTGTGTTAGTTTGTTTCCTCCTAGGTTCCAGGTGTATTGTTCTTAATTTGAGTGTTGTATATACATGCATGGTGTGAGTATTCATCTAAATCAACCAGTGGCTAGCTTGCAGCCAAGATACAGGCTGGGTATCAGCAGATTCCTAAGATATGTCTATAGCTGCTAGGCAGCAAAAGCGAATGGGTTATGATATTGTCGGTTGGCCCTCACAAACACTTCGTGAAATCAAAGTGCTCGATTTTTCCTACTAATTATACCAAGATGCCATGTCCATCGACTCCATCTCTTTGGACAAAGCTTCAAGTTCTTCTTGAAGAGCCTGCTGGGGAAGGATTTGGATTGTGTCTAGCCTCCATGAGGGTTCATTACGGATTCCATTCCTAGTTCTTGAAGACATCAATTTTATTACGAGCCAGAGGATGAACCATATATTTTCATTGCTAAATTGGTTTTGCCATTCTCCAAATCCCCTTCCAATGAAGATTCTGTTGTACAAACTCACTGTTTTCAATTTAATCCCGGCCATAGACATACCCGAATTTAAACGATTAAGTATATTTTAGATTGCATAATAATATTATATACATTTTGAACTGTACCCCAAAACCAACTGGCCCTAATCCCATCCTTCTTCTTGGCATCCATCTTCTCACGCTCTTCGGATGGCTCCGCTTTCACCCTCAACAAAGCTTCGTTGCCCACTGCCAGGGAACCACAGCTCCGAAGGCCGGGATTAGACATCACAGGGTGGGCACAGGGATGTGCTGAGTCTGGGAACTCTTTGGGCTACCACTTGATCCAATTCCAAATAAACAAGTTCGAATGCAAAACTGCAAGATCTTTCTGTCTATGTCCATGCATGAACACCTGGAAGATAGGTACATATTATACCTAGGGCACTCCTCGGTGGCTTGCCATGGTTTTGCTCTCGGACTTTGATGCCATATAAGATTGCAAAGCCACAATGGATGACACAGTTCTGGCCTTCTGGGCTCAAAATAGGCTCATCATTCACCAATTTTGATCAAATATGTAAAAATACGTATTTCTGGAGCTACGGAAAAACTACGTAAATTTACGTAGAAGTCTACGGGTTGGAACGGGTTGTCTACGGGGTTTCTTTGGGTTTTCTACGCCTACGGATTTTTTTACGGGTTTTCTGTGGATGAAAACCTGGATTTCAAACCTCTGGGTCAAAACTGTGTTAAAATTATGTGGAGCAGCTCAAATTTTGTAGAGTTGCAGCCTTGAATTAAGCTGGAGGCACCTAGGTTTCCACTTAGGGAAGAAAATGCTCTTTCCAGCTAGCCGGCACTTCCAGGTGCTTGTTCGACCCGATGTATTCCAGGATGCTGGGCACCCCAGCATCTTCCCACAAATCATCAAATGGGAGAGATTTGTACATCTCAAGAGGGCAAAATCCTGTGGGCACTGGTGGAAACTTTTTCCCACATGTCCCTTGAAGCCTGGGAAGGATTCTCAAGATACGAAGACCAAATCGGTATGGGTAATGCCTCAATTCGGCAACTGGATGGGACAAAGCATAGGCAGGGTGTTTGAATTAATTTGACTAAAACCTATTCACGGGGGCCATACCCACGAAGTCCAACCTTTAATAGACATATAGACCAATTTTGTATGGGATAAACCTTCGGTTGCAGATTTATTATTGTCTATTCATCAATGGCAAACTGGATAGGTCACCATGTTCATCCCTATGCAAGGTTGAAGAATCTGAAAGTAACAACATTTATATGAAAAATATGTTGTTGCAAAGGGGCATCTAGTCCGATATAACATATAGGTATTTCCAGTTGTTTTTTGTTTGGGACGAAGGTAAACTCACCATGTCAAGAAAACACAATCATAAATGTGTGGTTATGGCTATTAAGATATATATATATATATTTAATATATATATATCTATCTATCTATTTGATATCGCATGGCATACATGCAACCTGAAAAATCATTCAAGGGCTCATATATATATGGCCAGGCCGGTCATATCGATGCAGTTTGATTCACAAATTATTCCTTTCATTCTTGATGCAATGAAAAATTCCCAGAAGAATCAACTATATGCATGTGAGTATATAGGAAACAACACTTGAAGAATTGAAAACCTTCACCAATCAAAACCAAAGTGCTGGCTCTCCTTGAGTTGCCTTTTGTTACCAGTGAACTGCCGTTTTCCCGAAGTCTTGCTAACTGACACCTTTGCCGTTTTATGCTTCTGGTACTCGGGATTCTTGTAGTTGAACAGGTGGAGTTTCCCCAAGTCTAGGTGACGTACTTCTGGTGAATTGGACCAGCAAACATGCCGCTTAGGAGTGTTGGCCTTATAGTGTGCCATCCACCAACGGGCTGTCCACGCCTGAGCAGGGCACAGTGAGGGGCTGTGCTGAGTGGAAACAGGACTTCCTTAGATAACCGATGTCACCCCGAAATGTAAGCATTGGAACCTAATCAATCCTATAATCACTTAGAATTAGCATGGAAACCAAGCACAACTAAAAGATACCCAAAGCCATCACAAATCTGGCCCCCTTGCAAAAAATAGATCATACCCAATCGAGTTGCTATTTGCTGGAATCACCGGTATTGATTCAGTTTGGATTTGGTTGGGCTATGGCTTTGGGAACTCATGAAGGGCTAGTAAACATAAGTATGAATATGAAAAATAGATTGGCAAATTTGCCATGCCTCCCCTATATATATATATATGCATGCATGCTGTGTATATATATATATATATTCTGAGATATGATATATATATAATCCATTTATGTGCATCGAAAGGGGTGGTGATGGTGAGCAACCAGCTGTTTCCAATTCTCCTAAGACCACCGGAGATGAGACATGATTGCTTCCCGTAACCTGCCAATAACCCTGACAAAGTGACCACCGGTCCCCCGGCCCCCATGAAAAGTGTAGTAATTTCGGGGCACATGTTCAAAACACGACAATTAATGCCCCCTTGTGCTTGCTAGGATTGTATTTTTTGGGGAAATGAAGGAGGTCTTGCCACATCCCAAGTCTAATCAAAATCGATATACACTGATGAGTGGAACCCATGCAGATACTCCCAGTGGCAATCCCAACCAAGTAGAGTAAGTTAAACCATTAGTTTTTGTCCGAAGGGAACCATCTTTTTTTCCCTATATTGTTTTGAACAAGTTCACAGATGTTACAACCGATAAATTCACTGGTAAAGTTCAGCACCCACACACACCATAACCATTGGCCCTTCAGCCGATTTACCCGCATGCATATGTTCAAGGTTGGACCGTTTTCAGTTGGTAAGGAGTCTCGCTGGTAGACCATGATATAGATTCTGCATGGTTCTGCGTGGGACCAATTCCTAAAGTTAAAATGTTTTGATTTGTTTTGTATATTTGTTATCTATTTGTTTCTATCTGCATGTTTAATGGTTTCTTTTGTTTCATAAAGTTACACTTCGATGGTGGATATATGGGCCCAGAGTGGCTCAATATTAACCCCACTGTATAAAAAGATTTAACACAAGTTGAGTCATGGTTCTTCAAAAAAGCTGAAGGTATCCATAATCCTCGGGTGAAAGCGGAGCATAGATAGACTCGGCTGCTCCACCAGCCACGCTCCAGACATAGCCTCCACTACGAAGATCAGCAAGGCCAGCCTGGGCCGAAGAGGGGTGAGTTTCAAAAGGGCAGGCCCAACTATACAGCTATATAATATATATATAGCTATGATTCCATGGGACTTGGCGGAAGGATTTTCCAGGACTCAATATATTAGTCATGGGTATGTATAACAATTTAGATATACATGATATATTCAGCATAAAATACAATAATTGAAATGCTTCTTTGAATGTATGACCAAATGACCGTGCGGCCATTCGGTTGGCAAGGGCCACATATTCCCGGTCATCCTCACGTCCTAGTGGTGTACAAGGTGTCCGACCACTGGTTGCCATGTTGATGGTTGTCCAAGAACTGCACACTATGCCCGCCAAGAGAGTGAACTGGCCATGTTTGGCATTCAATATAGTCGCCAGGGCTAACCTAAGATGCATGTGCAAAAGTCACACCAATACAAATTATTTTTGATTTTTGACACAACGTGTTTGATTTTTTTCGATCACTGCTAGCCATTGCTATTGACACATAATTGGAAGAATTACAATTAACATAGTGGAACTTGATGTTAGACGTTTGCCAAAGTAACAGAAATCCTGAGTCCGTCAAAATGTCATAGTGATTTGACCTTCCAGGGTGTTCTGGATCTGGCACAAAATATTCTATATCCAAAGCTGCTGTACACCTTCCCGATTTGCGGATCATAGTTGAAGCAAATGCACGTCCAGCCCACAGTTCGATGAAGTCGTAAGACTGCGGAAGGTAGGGCTAGAAGGATGGCTTATCAAAAAAACTATTTAATTGGACAAATTGCATCAGGGGTTTACCTTGTGAAATATATTTTTCATTTTGGTTCATATATATTTAGAATCAATTCCCACACAAGCCATTTAAAGAATTTGAGGGTAAGGGTATGTGGATGAGAGGAAGATGATAATTATATGCATGCGTTATCATGATATGTCAAAAAATGAAGCGATAGCTGCATGCATATATATATATATAGCATATATATCAAATGGACGGAATCCCCATGTTGGTTTCCGTTGAACCACCACTGCCTCCGTCAGCGTCTGCACGTTGGCAGACCATAGAAGCATCAACACCATGGTGATCAGCACCTGGGACGCAGAGCAGGAAGGGCTGACCAAGAAAACATTGCAAATTTGAACCACCCCAGGTTCAAATTGGAGAACTTTACTTTTGTTTATTCTGCTTGTTTTATCTTGGTTTATCTTGTTGCATGTTTATATATTTTGTATATATATTTAAAATCATATAAAACCATCACAACTAATGGATTCATATTCATATATACCCAGGGTGCGCTACATATACAGAGCATTTGCAACTGGGTTCAACTGGAAGTGCATACAAGGGGCTTTGGGCGAATTGATCACAAAAAGTCTCCATACCAAATCTGGGAGGGTAAGGCGTTCCACCATGGCCACAAATCAAACACCAGGGCGTGTGGTCGAGCAAACCCTTTCCCAAAAACCCTGGAAAATGAGCCAGGGACTTCGGATCACGTTCAGGTGTGAAAACATATAGCTCTTATATTTTCTTGATTTGTTGAAAATGAAAACATGCATCTCCACGCAGGGAACATGTAATTCCAGATGCCCATTTTCGGGCTTTTAATCATGGGATGGGGTTGCAACACAGTGCGCATTCCAGTGCATCAAAACAGGCATGGAATCAAACAGAATCACGCCAGCTTCACCTCCCTGATCCTCACAACCGGCCAGCCGGATCTCCCAGGCTTTACGCTTCTTGCCCATGGACGTTCGGCCTTGGAGCAGGAGAAGCTGGAAACCGGGTCATTTGGGCTTTGGGACAGATGGGAATCACCACCCCTTGGTATTTAATCAATCGAGGCTTCTAGGGATCGATATATTGTCGTATTGAAACCACAAACTGACCAATGTATTGGTTAATTAACTTGAGGCATTGTTTGGTGGGTCCCGGGCCGAAGTCTCCAGCATGCCAGCTAGCCACCACATTTTTTCACCAGCTGCACACTTGCAGGTTACAGGCGTTCAAGCATGTGTGGGTTCCCCCTGCCCCAGCCTAAGCAAGCTACCATACCACTTGATTGCTAGCACGTGCTACTTCAAACAGCCAGCTAGGATACATAAAGATCAAGCAGGAATGACTTGATTTTGATGACAAATTGGTCCAGTTTTTGTTCGAAGATGCATGTGAAAGTTTAAACATATAATAACTTATACTCCCACGTGCGTGGTTTTTCACAAGTGGTTACCCTGCAGCTTGTGGTATTAGCTCAACGCCACGCCTGCAAACGTGAGGTGATGTTACCTCCCAAATTTCTTTCACTTTGTCCATCCTAAATCATAGACGGGCTCCAAGACACCTCATCATCCCATATGCATGCAGATACATCATATATTTTCAAAAAATAAAAACTGCAACACAATGATAATTGTTTGTTTTTTTTGTGTTTTAAAGATTATTGTTAGCGAATACAAATCAATGGTAATGCCGCACAAAGCACATTGGGTTTGAGGCCACACAAATATCGCCACTATCAAAGCATTTGTTGCTTTCTACACTCAAAAATCTTCCGGTTTTTTTCCCAGAAAATGAGCGATTGACACAGCCTTCACTAGGTCTGTGAGGGCATCCTTGTAGTGCACCATTTCCTCAGAGAGAGGGTCCTTGCAAGTCTCCGCGTCCTTGTCACCGCCAAGATAGTCCACCTCATGAGCGCAGTCATGCAGGCACATATTCATTATTTATTGGATTTTGAAAGCAACATGGGTTTAGATTACAATTTTGTATATCTCTATATAAAGGGGTCATCATCATATATGTGTTCAAAGCAAATAAAGGTTGAAAGTATTTGTTGATATACCATGCATATAAAATTGGGTTTGTAGACCAAAAAATGTTAGCTCAAATTAATAAGGATTACCATGCATGCATACAGGTAAAAGAAAAACACAGGGAAGTGAACTGAACGGAACACATATGCACAACCCGTTTCAAACCCATCCCAAATCACAAAACTATAGAAATGTGTTTGCCATGTCATTTGGTTCCTGCATATACCGTGCATAATTAACTCCGTGCATGTTGCAACAGTTTTAACATCGGAGCAACTGAGTAGCCAACATACAAACGAGAGGCCACATACGGAATGCCAATGTGAATGCAGTGGCCACCCCCAAAGCTAAGCAAATGCTTGTTCCCACCCATAGGCTGCTTCTGGAGCAATCCCACACGACGGGTGAGCCAATACATACTGAAGCTAAAGTACATCAACTTGTCCCCACAGGATCGCTCAGGAACGTTGGTACCTTCAAAAAGTTTGCACACATGATGCCATGCTGGTGAATCCTGCTTGGCTTCCGCTAGCTTGGTCATAGCCCATTGTGTCATACGATTTGATGGTTGCCGGGGCCCGGAAGGCTCTTTCACCTCCTCACCTTTTCCCTCCCCAGACCTGGGCTCCTCCTCCGTGGGCAAAGCAGCTTTGGACTTTGCTTTCGCTTTGGCCTTGCTCTTGGCAGCGCGTTTGGGTTTCTTCCTGTCTTGGCGGATGGGGGGTGAGGCAACCATACCAGGGGGTTTGCTGGGAGAAACCTCTGAGCAACCTGGCGGCATGTCATCGGGAAAGAGTCTTCGACGCTCGGGGGTCTGCATTGCAGGCCTCTTCAAAGATGCGGATGGGTATTCCTTTTCAGTTTCCATCTCACAATCTTTCTCACTACCGTTGGCTCCAAGAGGTTCAGGGACATGTTCTGGTTCTGAGGCTTTGGTAGTATTGCTAGCCTTTCTGCCCCTACCCCTTCCTCGGCCACCACCTCGGCCTCCGCCTTTTCCGGTTGCCTGCTTATCTTCCTTCTGCTTAGCAGCCAAGCCAAGCTGTTCACGACGTGTGAGCACCTGAAGGCTTGGCCAGGTTGGGCTATCTATATCAATATGTAAAAACAAAACACATATCATTTCCTCTATATAGGTTAGTTCCGGTCCTGCATGCATGTGATGTGTGTTAAATGTTGTTTTCTTGATATGATTGTTCAAAAATTATATACATGGGTTCACTTGAGGAGGGTTCAAACTCAAACATCAACATACAACATACCTAAATATATTTCATGATTAACCAGGCCTTGGTAGGTTCAGTCTCTTCCTCTGATCCATGTTCAGGGTGCGTCAGTCCAGGCGGGTTCCCCACACAAACTCCGGTGCCCTCCTTGTTCCCCACCGTGGTGTGATCACCAGCAACACGTGAGAAAACTGAGCATGGCAAGTCAACTTTTGGAAAGGGCTGATCTTCAGGGCAAAGATTGGAAGGCTGTGAACACAACCCCCCCGATTGCTTCTCTACCATGTCATCTTCACGTTGAAGAAGAAAGTCAACTGAGCAAGGGATGTCCTCGTGCAGGTTCATGGCTAAAGTTGGGTCCATGTCACCACCATATGGTATAGAATCCATAACAAGCACAACCTTGGAACCTGCAGACTCTATGCTCTTCGCATTCATAGTCTCAGTGTTGTTGCACCTTAGTTAGAACATATTTCAATTGCATTGAGCCATGCATAGCCATGCATACAGATATTTTTCTTTTGCAGTAACATTTCATTCGCTAACGCTACATTTTCTGCACACATAAATGAACAGTGCCATCGCAAATAAAACCAAATATAACTTACTATAACCAACAAATGTGAATCACCTAGGCCCCCCACCCATCCTTCGTGTCCAAATCCCGTTCCATAGACTCCAAGTCTGCAAGCTGCGCTTTGAGCTCGGCAATGCGCTGCATGCGAGCGACCCTATCTGTGTCAATGGCTTGTCTTTCTTCCCCGGGGGAGGATGAGGTAATGCTCAGGAGGTCAGTCTTGGCTGGGCTGGGTTTCTCACGAGCTTTGGGAGATTGGGGGATCAGACCCTCCTCAGAATGCTGAAGAGGGCGGGCCACCTGGAGAAGAGCTGCCACCGGATCACCCCCATCCTTCTCAACCTTTTCTTCATCATCTGGCTGGGTTCCACCAAGGTTGAACGGGTCGTCCACTACTTGGGAATCGGTCCAAAACAGAGATTCATCAAAAAGCTGGGATAAGCTGTCATCAGGGAGGCTGGGTCCAGGGACATCAGGGTCTGAAAGTGAAAGGCTGCTCAGCTGCTTCCCCACCAATTGGTCAAACCAACCATCATCTTCACTATCTTCATCTTCATCGGGTTGGAAAACAACATGGTCTTCAGCGCCCAAAACCCGCCCATCAGACGACGTAGGCAACCCAGCATCATCATCCGAATCATCACCAGAAACTCCACGTTGATTGCAAGGCTGCAGGGGCCAGCGGTGAACTAGGCTAAGGGCAACATGTTATTTTCTGTCAACGAGCTATAATTTACACATGCAGGTCTAAATTCATATATGTTTTGGAAAGAAAAAATGTAAACACAAGTGTATCGAAATTAAATTGTTTCGACTTTCATCGTGACAATATAAACACATAAACACCATATCTCAAAAAATGCCAACCCCATAAATTGAAGCATACACATGATACACATGCATAGAGATACAGCAGTGTGAGAAAATGAAGCCACATGAAAATTTGCAAAATACCAGATGCATGTGCACATGCAAACCATGCCAGAATTTGTTCATGAAGAATTGACACATGATTACAAACAACACTTCCCAATCACAGGTGGGAACCCCATAATGGCCTGAAGGTTGGGATCAAGGATTCGCTGAAGCTTCAAGAAGTCGAGATCCTGGGAAACGGGTGTTTTCAAATCACTCCATATAATTATACAATTACTTAAGTCTATGGCTGGCTGTAAAATCTGGGCAACAAGTACAAATATATAGAAATGATTTGAGTGATTTGATCTATATATAATGGGGACAGGGATCAAACAAAACAAACCATGCTATAAACCATACTAAACCAAAGCTAGCTACAACAGACCCCAATTTCTTGTGGGTCTTCATCTTCACGAAGCTCAGCATGCTCTTGCATGTCCAGGCATCTAGTTTGATCTTATCCCGGCCACATACCAAGCTCATCTTCGAACGGAAGAGTTTGATCCTAAGAGAGAGCCAAACTAAACCCATGGGAAAAAAAACTGATCCAATTGGGGCATACAGTGAGCATCCCTGTCATAGAATGGTAAACCACACTTTTTTGAAAATAAATTCTTTAACGTTTATCACCAACAAAGGATCTCCCTGGCAATGGCTTTCAACGAAGGCAGTGGGTGGTTCTTCTGCATTGCCATACGACGAAGCATGGGGATAAGAACATACTGGTTGTGGACCGCATCCTTGATACAGAACTTCAAGGGTTGGTTCTCATCTGCATCAGATCGAACCTTGGAGGACTCAAAGAGCCGGTCCCGTCTAACCGCCACCAACCTCACAGCCGGTGCATCTTTCCATTCCCGGCTGATGTTCTCCACATCGCAGGACGGCTTGGCTGCAGCCGCTGGCTTTCGAGGCATGGCCGATACGGGACACACAAACTCAAAAGCCTGTGATCCTTTCTGCTCCAAAAGCTGCAGTGTTTTCAGACTAAAGTTGGCATGAGTTTGGGATGACATCCTGCAAATCAAGTTGTATATGCCAGTCAATTTTCCAAAGCTCACATTCTTGTCGATTTGTAATTCAATAAAACAGCTAAAATCAAGTGGAACACATTCATGCTTTGTATTGGCTGGGCGTGTGAAAGGGAAAAGACTATGCCAACCATGATGGCCAATGTTTTGGTTTGTCCCAGTTTAGGACCCATGAGCCCTATCCAAATTGGTTTCCCCATTCAAGCACCATGCTTTGCAGGTGGATCGGCTGAGATCTTGACTCACTCAATCGCTCATGCAGCGAAACAAGGGCATGGGATGCGGCGACCACAGGTGGCAGGTCTGTGTGACCCTTAAGAAACTTAATATGAATATGTGATTGTAACACTTTGGATGTAGGATTTGGCCCAAACCAACATATATATCCCATGTCATGTGGGGCTGGGTAACTAGTCGTGACCCATGTCAACTTCAGAAGATTCAATAAGTTTCAATATCTTCAATTCATAAGATGTTGCAAGCCCACACAGGGCACGAATGAATCTTCAACATATGTATTGCCAACCTCATGTTGGTGAAACAGCCCAAATGGCTATTGGGGTCAAGCGGCACCTCAGCTGCAAAGAGGACAATTGTTGAAAACCCGGTTTTCTGAAGGGGATTTCCAGATAGCATCAATTTACGGTTTGTGACATCCAAAACTAAGTTATTGCCAAAAAACCTTCTTTTTGGCCATAGGGGCAAGCAGATGGTATATATATGTCTAGATATATATATATATAATTTTTAACAAAATATTAATATAGTCGAATCAAACAAGTGTATTGAAAAGTGTGCAAGTTTGAATTTAAATAATTAAAAAAAGCGGGAGGGGGGGGATTGGGAGGGAGGGCGCAGCGCCTCCCCCCCAAAGCAGATTGGAAACACCTATTTTACATGCAAGGTGCTGGGTTGAATGTGATACTCAAGGTGTATAGACTACACGACATGCACCCTGGAAACATGTGGAATACAGTACATATACTTATAGATACATACTTCTTTATATATATATATACATTTATATGATTTATATGTATATACATATGAATGTATATATATATAGGTACATAAATATATATTTATATGTAAATATAAATATATCAATATAATAAATATTTAAGTGTATATATACATGCATAAATATAAATATATAAATATATTTACATATATATATATGTAAATATATATGTAAATATTGTGAATTTCCAGTTTCCTGCATATCCATATGCCAGCTGCCAAAGGGGTCTTGTCTACATGTGTCATGTCCGACATTCAACCCAAGGGGTTTTGCAACCTCATACCGATGGCCATCTCTATAGGCCCAAGCGAGGGGTTTGCTGCAGCAGGTGTGTGGTCCAGGAAAAGATCACTTGCAGCGCTTGGGGGCGGATTGGTTGTTTCGAGCCATAGTCGTGGCCACTGTTGGAAGAATCCTATTTCCAGTTGGTTCAGGGGACCATTCGACATCACTGTGATCAGGGGGTCAACTATCTCATTCCAGCTTCTGACATTGGAATCTTATTGGATCATCTCAGTTCCCTACCTTTGTGGTCAATCCACATTGGTAGCGGAGCGCCGAGCTCCTTGGGATTTCATCAGTGGATCCGGTGGTCCAACATTTTTTTTCTGACTGCACTTGAGAATTTTTCTCAACGACAGTGGTCCAATTTTCATTTGGCAACTTTGTGAACAAGTGCTACATTCTGTTTTCATCAGTGCCTGTGTTCAATCCCGAAAAGGAGAGATCCAGGGCAAACAAGTTTTGGTGCTTTTCCTGTAGACGCAACCATGTCTGAAGGGGGAACTGTCGAGGCTGGACAGGGTTCCAGCAGCAATCCAAGCAGCCACTTGCCGTGGCACCTCATCCCAAGTTTTGATCCAGGTGAAACAGATTTGACAGAGTATAGCCGACGACTGGAGTTTCTTGCAGGCATTTGGCCTCAAGAACAACTTCAGCAACTCGCGCCTCGCGCGGCGCTCCAATGCAAGGGGTCAGCCTTCCAAAAGGTTGTTCGAATAGCCCCTGAAAAGCTCAAAGTTCCATCTGTTGAAGGAGTGAAGCTCCTTGTCACTACGCTTGGTGGAGTGTGGGGCAAGACTACACTGGAGAATCGATTTGAGAAATTTGAGAAGGCCATTTTTGGGCTCTCTCAGAGACCAGATGAGAGCAATGAGTCTTATGTGGCTCGCCATGACATCCTCTTCGAGGACTTGGTGACTCAGGGCATTAGCTTCAAAGATGTTCGAGCCTACATTTTGTTGCGAAACTCAGCCTTGAGCGCGGAAGACAAAAAGAGAGTCCTGGTAGAATTGAAAGGTGAACTACAATATGAGACTGTCACCTCAGCCATCAAAATGCTTGGAGCCAAGTTTTTTCAAGAAGTTCAAGGTCAGGTCAAACAACATCGTAGCAAAACCTATGAAATCAACCATGTTCAGGAATCCGAAGACGATACATATGGAAATGATGATGGATTTTTCACCTTTTCTGCAGAAGGAAATGATTTACCCGATGCTGTGATCGATCATTTGCTGTCTGAAGGGGATGAAGATGCCTTAGTAGTTCAGCAGTTTGAGGATGCACTCATCGAAGCTGTGCAGAATGACGGTGAAATGTCCACATACATGTCAGCGTACCTTGATGCCCGGCGAAGATTGACTGAAAAGTCACGCAGCAGAGGTTTCTGGCCGATTCGCCCAAAGGGCGCTGGTAAGAAAGGGAAAAGCAAGTTGCCTTTTGCTCGGGGCCGAAAGCCGTTGGCTGTTCGCATAGCTGAATCGGATTGCCGCCTCTGCGGCCAGCGAGGCCATTGGAAGTCAGAGTGTCCAAAACGTGGACAAATCAACTCCAATGCGTCTGCCGTTAGCAAAGCCCAGCCTACCAATGTGCTCATGTCCGTAACCGAGATGCCGAATGACGAGTCCGATGTGTTTGTGGTGACCCATGACAGCCTTCATGCATCCGCCGTGCATCCGAGTGCTCAGGACCATGATTCCATGTCTCGTCTGTCACACTCCCAAAATATATTAGTATGTTGGGGTAGTGGATCGGTTAGGAAAAAAGGGGAATTCTTTTCAAAGGTGAAAAGAACGCTTGCGAATTGTGCGTCGCAATCTGCCCGTGCCATCCACTGGCAGGATGAAGATGCCTGAGAGATCGCATGCAAACCCCTCGCCTGAGAAAATGGTTCCAAAAGAGAATCTCTCGCTTGAGACTTTTGTAGGACCTGCTGCCTGTGAGAAGACGGAAGTGATGAACTCTCAGGACATTGCATGGTGTCCAGTCAAGTCGTCAGCACATGATGTCATGTTTGCCACAAGTCATAATTTGGGGATTCTTGACCTTGGAGCTTCACAGACGGTTATGGGGAGTTATCAGGTGCCTGAGTTTTTGAAGTCTTTACTACCAAATGTGAGCAAGCAGGTCTATGAACAGGCTGTGGAAATGACTTTCCGTTTTGGCAATAATGGTGTTGTCCCATGTCGTCGAGCTCTCATGGTTCCAGTTGACAGGTTCTGGATCAAGATCGCTGTGGTAGAATCGAGAACACCATTTTTGATTACCAACAATGTTTGCAGAAGCCTTGGCGCGGTGATCGACACTACCAATCAAACTATCTTTTTTCGAGAGCTCAACTGCACCTTGCCATTGACGTCGTCCGGAAAGAAACTTTTCTTGCTTGAATTTTCCGAACTTGTGGCCCAGAGACCTCCTCAGCCGAGTGTAGCAATAAAACCCGAGGGTCCTCGAGCGGAGAATGTTTGTGTGTGTGTTGACAAGTCAACTCAAGGTTCAGTTCTTGGATTGCCTGAGTCCTTGGGTGTTTCCTGTTTGGGGTGGAATGGGATCAAATTATGTGATATTCCCAGTTTTGGTTGATTGTTAAAAAACAGAGATTGGGATCCAATTAGCGCCAGCAAAAGGTGCGGATACGCATGCTTCAAAGCAGATTTTTTTGGGGGGGGAAAGAAAAACGGGACAAAATTGCAAAAGCATATCGCGAACATATACTCATACATCCATGCGAGCATATGACAACTTCGGAACGCTGCAGGTGGGCATTTTTCCCCTGAGGCTTTGCAGTCAAGCTTCTCCAACTACGCCAGTCTTGCGGTATACACCCGCTTCGCACAGGCAGCGTGCCCGCTTCCATTCGCAGGTTTCGCTGTTCATTGGGCCAAGCGAAAAGATTCAAAATTAGCGATCCGTGGGTTTGGCGATGCTTCCTGTTTCACTACGCTTTAGATCGTGCCTTTTTGCCCTTTCCTTTGGTTGTTTCGCTGGGTTCTTCCTGTTTTCTTTTTTTGGCAGCTGAGTCGGCCTTGGCCGCTGCCGGTTTAGGCGCCGCCGCTGCCTTGGCCGTGCTTTCTTTCTTTTTTGGTTTTTCTTCTGGCTGTGGCGGCCTTGAAGCATCTCCCGAAGGTTCAGCCCCTGAAGCTGCAGCAAGGGCTTCCGCCGCTGGGGCCTGCGGCTCCAACTCCAACTCGTCTTTCTTCTTTGGGTTCAGGTTGGGTGGTGCCACCCTCATGTTGGCATTTTTCTCGCCAGGGCTCTCATTATTCGCTCCATGCGAGTTTGCAGCATCTGGTGCTATCGCTCTCTTCTCGCTCTGGGCTTGCTGCTGCGGAGTTTGTCCGCTGTTGTCCTTGTCTTCATTCTGCATGGGTGCTGGGGCGCTTTCGTCTTTGCTATCTGTTTCTTTTTCTGTCTGGTCAGATGCCTTTGCCTCCGCAGGAACGACTGCAACATGCGGAGCAGCATGGCTTTGCTCAGCCCGTTTTTCCGCAGTGCTTTGCATCATCACTTCGGAATATTGAAGCTCTGCCTGTTCGGCCATTGCGGACTGCAGGATTGCACAGATGCTTGGGGGGATTGCGGTGTTGTCCGCTTTTTCCGCTGTCGCTTGTTCCATCCGCTCGTGGAATTTACGGCTATAGGCCCCCACGCGGATCCCCAAGACATCATGGGCATGCACCCTGTGGCTCACTGCACACACAGGGGGCAAGAAAAGCATGTCACCTGGGCCCAGCGTTGCGACGCAAAGTTCTTTATCTCTGGCTCTTTTCATCAGGACCTGCGCGTTTCCGCTAGTCATGTCTTCCAGCATTTTCTTGGGGTCTTCCAAAGAACGGGGTGTCAAAACTGCTACCATCATGTTTCCTGTCACCAGGATCCGGAAACAAGGCAGCATGGCGAGCTCACTTCGGCCACTGGACACGGAGCAAGCAGCAAAACCAAATCTGCTGGCTTTTTGAATGTTCAACAACGCATCTCTTGAAGACGCAGTCTCTGACAGGGCCTCCACTGACCAAAACGACGGAACCCTTTCCTCGTTTGTCAGCGCTTTGATCAGCAAGCTGCTGTGTTCATCATCCAAGGCGGTTTGTGCACGGCCATCAGTAACTCTCAATGCCGAACCAGCAAAGACTTTTCCGAATTCTGTCACTGCAGCAGAGACTTCTTGTGGAAGGTTTATTCCGCTTTGTATGAATGGTTCATTGCACAGATCGGGGTCCAATTCCTCTTGGCGAAGCACCGGGATGCGGAAAGAGTCATCTTGCCAAAGCTCAGAGTTGTTATCCAACAAGATGTTCTGTGCTTCTTTTTTTTTTCGCAGGACTTGAGACTTAGCATTTGCACGGCTTGCTTCCGCTTCGGCTGCGTTCCCGCTTGCCGCGCCTGCCTTGGCCACTTTCGCAGCTTCCTTGGCGGCTCTGTCTTCCTCTTTCTTCTTCTGCGCTTGGACTCTTTTTTCTGCTGCAATCAGATCCGTTTTGGCGGCTTTTACCGCTGCTAGTAATGTATTGATGGGCTTCTTCTGGCTGGCACCTTTTTCATTTACTTCCTTTATTTGCTGGGCAGATGTGCATGTGCGGAATTCCGCTGCCAGTTGCTTTAAGTGTGCAATTGTTTGCAAGTCTTGATAATCTTTGCATGGGCCCACGCGACCTAGAGCTGCCACATCTTGCGATGTAGTTTGTGAGTCCGCCATGGCTTGCTTTTCCTCCGCTTGCTGCTCCTGCTTGTGGGCATTCAATGCTGCATCATCTGCTTCTATGATTGCGGCAGCCCATTTTTGCCGCTTCTCTAGAATGGACATTTCCTCGGTGAACTTGTTGGCCTCAGGCTTTCCGCGGAAACCATCGAGACAGTCAGCGCATTGTTTCAAAAGGGTTTGCACCGAATTTGCCAGATCCTCCAGACCTGTCACCCATGTTCTTTCTGCCTTTCGGCACTTTGTTTCTGCATCGAACCATTTTGCTGCTTTGGGTTTGGGCGTAGGGCAATCTGCGTCAGAATCTTTGCTGCTGTCTTGAGATTCATCATCGCTTTGTTTTTCTTTGTCGCCATCCCCTTCTGCGGCTTTGTCTCCTCTTGTTCTGCCGCTCAAGCGGCGTTTCTTCTCTGCCGCTTCTATCGCGTCGGGAACGCGGGCGGCATACATCTCTGCCATGTCCACACCATGTTGCGCTGCTTCTTTTTTAATGTCTGCCAGCTTGACACCACCCACGGCCTCTTCTTCTGCGTTGGAGCCGCCACTGTTGCATCTGTTGCGTTGCGAGATAACCGCTCTTCCTGCGTGAATTCCTTTTTCGCAGCAACTTCACTGAAGCCTGACAAAAGTGTCTTGTGCGGAATGGCAAGGCGGGTAAATCCACGGGGACCATTTTGATCTTTGGCCACGGATGGGTCCGACATCCATTGTTGCCACTTTTGTTCCGCTTCCTCTTTTCCCAAGTATCCGTATTTGGCCTTCTTGCTTTCTTCCATCCACTCGCCTTCCCACATCATCTTCTTGACTTCGTCTGAGCGTTCGCCGCTGCGGCTTTCCAATGTTTTGCGGAAAGCTTGGATACTGAATTTAATTTTTTTCTCCTGTGCTGCGGCTTGCATCCGCTCCTTTGCAAATTCTTTCTGCACATCCAATGCCATTTTCGGATCGCTTTTTACCAGATCTTTCATGTCTTTCTCACATCCCTGGCTTTTGGCCTGGCGCCAAAATGCTTTTTGGTGCAATACACAATCTTTGCAAGAGTTTTGGTCAGCATTGAAGTCAGACAAGGCCTTGCGTCTTCCGCAATAACTTGTGCATTTTTTAAACTTTTCCTCTGTTTGTTCTTTTTTTTTGGCGGCTTCCGCTGCTGCTCTCTCAGCCCTTCTTCGTTTTTTGTTTTTCTTCTTTTTTTCATGTGCATCGTCGTCGTCGTCGGAAATTGACGCGGCATCACCGCTCTTCTGGCCGCTGTGGCTTGGCTCGGCAAAAAAAAGACTTTTCCCTTCAGTGCCCCTCTCTGCTTCCAAATGCAAAGAGAGCATCCCCGAAGAAGGCTCCGGAGGCACGTCCATGTTGGCCAGGGCCACGGCGGTGCACAGGAGCTTTATAGATTGCTGTCAAAATTTGAAAGTGCGAGTAGCCAAGAGGTTTTTAGGCATCAACTGACAAACACCAAAAGCACGGTTTCTTCTCCTATCAAAAAACAAAAGAGATTTCGATTTGTTTTGGTCGGTTATGTTGCCTCTACTCTTGATCTGGCATGCTACAGAACACATTTTTGAAGCTGACACAAGCAAAAAACGGCACACCCAGCTCAGAAAATCATACCCCAGATTGTGTGGGAAGTACACACTTGCGGATTTCGTGACATACATGTGAACTTTCTTTGAAACTAAAAGATTTCCGGCCATTTTGCTGCGCTGCGAATTCCTGTTTGGAATTTTTAATGATTTTCCTAGTAAAGTATCACACACGGCGATACGATTCCAGCAGACAAGAATGTCCCAAAGATCTCACAGCTTTGCTGTGGGATGTGTTTACCTATTGGTAAACGCCTGGGATAAAAGGGGCGGACGGCTCCGCTAGAACCCAACCTTCTTCTTCCATCAGATGTTGGGCTAATTCCTCGTCACGGGCTGCAGCTTCCAACACTTCCCATTCCCATTCTTCAGGGCGGAGATCCGCTGCCAGGGGCAGAGCCACTGCTAGCGTCTCCGCTGGCGGCTGCGCCTCCGCTGGCAGAGCCAACCACTCTGCTGGCCGCGGAAGCGGAAGTGCCTGCTGCGGTGGAGCAGGGAGGGTCTTGTGCAAGTCGATCCAAAACAAACCGACAAATGTAATATCGCGTCGGTCCTCCACATCCTTCATGCGAAACGGATGTGGAGGTCCCACCTGCACAAAGGTATGGTCCCTCAAGTACTCTCGCCAACCTGTGCAGTGGAACCGCTGGATATCCAAGCGCAAACCATTGCCAGCGCGCGAGAGTTTCCATACGCCATGCGCTGGAGATACTGCGGTGTGCTTATTTTTCGTGACCCGCTTGAAGGCCACCGTTCCGTCTTCTGTCAAGAACAAGAACTCGCGGTGTCTTCCGCTGCCACGATGCAGCCAATGGAAGACAGCACAGAAGAGGGTGCACGGTCCAGTAGGTCCAGCGCCATGCGGCGCCCCGCTGCAGCCCATGTCCATTCTCATGGCCATCGCGTCGTGTGATGAAGGAGGTCGGCAAGCGATGGTGGAAAGAGCGACGATGGAATTGAGTAAAAAAGGAGCTGCCATGCATGCAGTGCAATGTTGACTTAATGATGAACAGTGCATATAGCCAGAGGTATGAAAGGTGCGTATGAGCAAGTCTGCACATGGAAGCATGTTTCAATAAAATTGCCAAAATCAACGGAGTGATATGTTGACGATTTAAGTATGTACTCCATATGCAACAAAAATCTAACACGGAAACCCCTTCACGCCAGCTGCGTTTTTTTTCCTCCACTGATTTGCTTGAATGGTGCGCTATGTTTCAAGCGACGTCACCTCGCCCTGGCCTGCTGCGTCAGACAGCGGCAGACCTGAAAAAACATTCGCAAGCTATTGCGATCCACAGACCGCTTCCTTTGCATTCTGCGCATGTCCGCTCTGTGTGCTGGAGGTGGCCACAGATCCTGCAGCGGATGCCTTGTTACCTTTTGCCTGCCGTGTCCTAATGGCGTCAGCGGTGCGGACTGCTGGAATTTGGCGATCCTGGACCGCTTCTCCGATCTTCATCCCCTCAAGGATGATCCAGCTAGGCAACCCTGGTGCCGCAGCAAGTTTGCGCGAGAAAGGGATTGCGTTGTATCCCGTAATGTTTCGTGCCATTGCAATTGCTTGGCCAAAGTCTTGGCATCACTGTCCATATTTCGCACTGTGCATGCCATGAGTTTGCGTTCATGCTGGTAGGCCTCCGCATCAGCGGATCTCATGTTAGACCGCTCCCGCCACAAAGCGGCATCTGCGCCGCAGATGATATGTTGACGCAAAGAAGGTTTCTGCGCCGCTATCGCCAACAGCTTTTCGTTTCTTTGGGACTCAGCATCAGCGACGCTCATGGTAAGCCGCTCATATTTGCTTAAAGGCATTGCGATCCTTTTCTGCTGCCGGCATGTTTCTGCTCCCGATGTGCTGTTCTTTCTTTTTCTTTCTTTCATAGGAGCAACATTGACAGCACATTTTGCCTCTTTTCCTTTCATGCTGTGCAGGCGTTGCTGGGCAACTAAGGCATGATTCGAATGATGTGAGAATTGCGTTACATTCTATGCTTTCTGCCGAATGATTCCAATGATTGAATGTCTTGAGAACAAGAATCTTTGTACTTTTTTCCTGACCAGTCCAGCACCTGTGTTGGCCATGTGAGTAAAATTGTTACAAGAGCATCTTTTGAGCCAAAAGCTCATAGCCAATACGCTACTACTACTACTACTACTACTACTACTACTACTACTACTACTACTACTACTACTTCTACTGCTACTACTACTACTACTGCTGCTACTACTACTTAGCCGCGGCGACCGCGGTTACCGCGGCGACCGCGGCGACCGCGGTTACCGCGGTGACTAGTACTACTACTGCTACTACTACTACTACTACTGGTACTACTACTACTGCTACTACTACTACCACTACTACTACTACTACTACTACTGCTGCTACTACTACTACTACTACTTCTACTACCTACTCCTACTACTACTTGGCCGCGGCGACCGCGGTTGACCGCGGCGACCGCGGTTACCGCGGCGACTTGTACTACTACTGCTACTACGACTACTACTACTACTACTACTTCTACTACTACTACTCCTACTACTACTTGGCCGCGGCGACCGCGGCGACCGCGGCGACTTGTACTACTACTGCTACTACGACTACTACTGGTACTACTACTACTACTGCTACTACTACTACTACTACTACTTCTACTACTACTACTCCTACTACTACTTGGCCGCGGCGACCGCGGCGACCACGGCGACCGCGGCGACCGCGGTTACCGCGGCGACCGCGGTTACCGCGGTTACTTAGATGTTCTGGTGTTTTGCTAAGCAGTTAAGAGCATTAAGATAGTTAACTAATTTTTGCTAACTAGTTATAACTCGTTAGCTATGTGATTTTTTTTGTGTGTTGAAACCATTTTTTTGGGTTTCCTAAATTTGAAAAAAGACATTGACACAAGTTGTTTTTTAAAAAAAAGATCTTTTGAAATTAAATTGCAGACCGAAGAAGTGGAAATTCTTGCCCACATGAGGTGCCATTTTTGCAAGTGCAGCTGCCACATGAACATGTTCGACCAAGTGGCACCTTGTCAGCAACACCAGTTTACCCCAAAATGGTAGCCACCAAAATATATTTCAAACCACCACAAACAGAAATGCAGGTGTTCACTTTCAAACCTTCCCTCCACTTTTTGGTGCCCAAGGCACTGCATGATATATTTTGTAAACAGCAAACTTTCAAACCACAGCCAAGTTATCAGCCAACAAACTTCCAACCCTGCATGGACCTCTTGTATCTTTGGCTACCCTATGCATGGTGGAAAAGAAATTTGCAAAAGCTGACACTGAAGCTTACACAGGCTTGCACTTGCTTTGGGAAAAGAAGCTTGCAAAAGCTGACACTGGAGCTTGCATAAGCTAACAGTTGCCTTTGGAAAAGGAGCTTGTGCAAGCTGACACTTGAGCCTGTATGGGCTACACCTTGGGCTACTGCTGGTTAGCTCTTTTTTCAGCTGCAGCAAGCCAATGGTGCAGGAGTCAAGCATGTAAGCTTGCCACTCTTTCCAAAAGTGCAAAGCACTGGTTGCAGAATGTTCTCTGCTGAAATCAACTTCAAGGACCCAGTGGTACCTTGCCAAGAACTTGCAAATGTGTTGGCCCTTGCCTCCAAGAAATTGAACATATCCACCACACACAGCTTCAAGTTGCCTGCTTGCAAAAAATGCTTGACTTGGCAGCACCCCCATTTGAAAGAAGGCGTGTTGGAAAGTGTGCCCCTTAGGAAAGCCACATCACCTGCTTTGCAAATCATGCCACATTGCAGCCTGCATGAACTGGAGCTGGCCATGCCTTCAACCCAAAGATTGCACTGCTTCAGCAAACCTTCCAAATTCTTTGAACAGCGGTGGGCTTCAACCAAATAGCAACCTGTTTTGTACAAGTCTTCATCTTGCAACAAAATGCTGATATGCTCTGAAGTAACAGCAGACATGATGCCAATTTCATAAGTGGCAAGGTTGCACTGTGCTGACCCAAACTTCCTTGGAGTTTTGTGCTTCCTTTCCATTGCCCAGCATGTAGGAAGCTGCTTCCACCTTTCCAAGCAAACACTGTAATGTAGAGTCCAATGGTGTTTTGCCTTCATGTCATCAGCAAAGCCTGCTGCCACAGTTGCTTCTAGAGCAGTTTCCACCAATCGTGCAAGCTGATCACGTGGGGGGTCCAAAAAGGCAGGGATGCTGACCAAGAAGTCTAGCACATCTGCCCAACACAGAAAACACATGCATTGCTCTACCATCACATTGTTGCAGAGAAACATCGTTTGCAAAAAGAATTGCAAAAGTTTGTAAATGCACAACATCTCAGATGCAGAAGCTTTGAAAGTGCCAGCCTTTCTGTAGCTGTTCACACTCTTTGTCCCAAAGAAGCTCTTCAAGTTGCAGCTGTAGCCATGGGGCAGCACCCATAGGCCTACCCAATCATGCAAGGTATCCCACACCTTGTGCCCATTCTTGTTCAAAGATTCCAACACCAAGAAAATAGTGTCCTGCATCAAGCCATGGCTGCACATGCCATGCATAAAATCAAAGCAATACATTGACACAGGCTTGATGAGATTCAAGCCTTGCAATGCTTCACTGGCCATAAAGCAATGAGGGCTGAATGTAACTCCTGCAGCTTGCTGCCACTTGCTGAAAACACCAGCAGGCACAGTGTCCTTCTTGTCCTTGAGTCTGTGCCAAGATTGAAGTATGTCAGCATCAGTGGCCAAGTGTAGCTGTGACAGTTTTGTGAACCTGCTGAAAACCTTTTGGCAATCATTCATGTCAGCAGACTCTGCATCTTTCAGCTGGAAAATGTTATTGCACATCATGCAAGGCTTGCTGCCACTGTCTTGCCGGTTGCACCACACTAGTTTTTGAGCTTGCCCATCTTGCAATACCATTCCAAGGGTAGAAAAAAGTCGGAGGCTACCCTTTGCAGAAGAAAGAAGAATCCCCGTGTCTGGGGAATTGTGGCAAAACATGTGCTCCATCACCAGTTTAAACACTTGGCTGATCCCTGCAGCTAGCTGGGACACTTCAGTGGACCTGCAAGTAGCCAGGCAGAACCACATGTTCTCCTTGCTCAGCATCTGTTTGAATTCCAAGAAGGAAATGTATATGCACCATAGCTTCCTGGAAGTGCTATTCAATACGTTGCCAGGGTGGAATTCATCACAGTACACTACAGCTTGCCAAGGTTCCTCTAAACTTGAAGGCCTTGCATTGCGAAATTTCAACAGGAAGTCAGTGAATGCACCACCCTTCTGAAACACACCAGCCAAAAGAGACAAAAAGTTGATGTGCAACACCACTTGCTCTTCGTTCTTGAGTGTGATGGCCTTGCTTCTGTGGAACAATGGCCCATACTTGGACATATCATCATTTTCTAGAAACTCTTTGGTTTCTTTCCAAATGTCTTGCCTTCTGTGTTTGTCAGGCAGCCCATGTGCAGCAATGTATTTGCAAATTGCTTCCAATGCACTTCGTGAGCAAAAAGGAATTGCATGCCTCAAGTCAGTTATCTTCCTTCTTTTGCTACCAGGCAGCCCCCCCATCCATGGCATTGGCACCAAAGGCAACACATCCAAAAAGTACATTGCAAATTTATGGTGTCTAGGTGTTGGGAATTGAAGCACAAAACGGGTGCCTGTTCAAATTTGTTGTGTTTTGGAAGTTTGGGGCATGCAAGTGCTTTCTACACTTTGAAATTGGAACAATGGTTGTTTTTGAATCCCAACATATGACAGTTTCTGTTGAAGCTTTGAAGCTGCATGAAAAAGTCTTTGGTACACACAACAGTTTCATTCACACAAAAGCTTGCACAAACTTGTCAAAGCTTTGCTAAGCTTCTTGAAGCTTGCAGAAGGAATGGACGCTTAAATTGGCCACAAGGAAGCCTGCAATGGCTGAATGGAAGCCTACAATGGCTACAGGGAAGCCTGCTATGACTGAATGGAAGCCTATAATGGCTACAAGGAAGCCTGTTGTGGCTGAATGGAAGCCTATAATGGCTACAAGGAAACCTGCTATGGCTGAATGGAAGCCTATACTGGCTAAGCTGCAACAGCCTTTTTTCAAACACTGCTGTAGGAGGTGAGGAGATGAGTCCTTGTGAGCTCATCCAAGCAAAGCCTCCGGTTTGGGCCACACACCAAACTCAACATAGTACTGGAGTTCCACCACCACCTCTTCAAACTTTTCAGGTGGAAGGTTCATGTTTCCCTGGATCTGATCCACAAAGGCGTCCAAAGTCATCCAATCCTGCCATCCTGCCAGGTTGGAAGAAACATCGAGCTGTTGTCTTTAAAAAATCAACTTTTGGAAACATCTTGCAACCTTTAGCAACAGCCAGGCCTCCAGGGTGCACGCTGACAAACCAGTAGGTCTTGTGGCCATTGCTGTCCACCCAAGACTTGAAGTCAGAGACTATGTTGCCATCATTGCGACCAGGCACCACCTTGTGCTTAGCTAAGCTGGAAGCAAGGCCAGGCATGGCTTGAGATCTTGGTCACAGCTGCACAAGGCTTGCTTCTTTCATGCTTCAGCCATGGCAGCAGCCTTTAGAAGCTATGAAGTAGTGAAGGTTTTGCATGGTCAGTAGCCTGCATGGGCTCAGCATCAGCCTAGAAAGGCTCACACACAAAGCTGAACTACCAGAATAACACAAAACCAGACAAGGCAAACTCTCATGCAGCTGAGCTTGTAAAAGCTGGAGTGCGCAATGTATTTTCACAAGCTTGCCCAGCTGCAGTCACCTTGCAAAAGGTGGTCCTCTGCACCTTGAACCCCCAAAGGATGCTGCTTTCCAAGCCACATCACAAACCCCTTTGGATCTTTGCAGCACCTACTTAAGCTTTTGCACTTTGGCTCTGGCGATCCACTGCTGCCTGGTGTAAAGCTGGCCCTTGAAACCTGGGTTTCTGCACTGAACACAGCTCTGCCCTCTGCACTTGGAGCAGCCCAACACCTGTTTGCCAGGTACCTTTGCACTTTTGGCACTTGTGCTGCATGGCTTCTTCACTTCCCTGTCCTTGACAACTTTTGTCTGGGATGCTTGGCTGGCTGGCCTTTTGAGAACCTTCAAGGCCTTTCCCTTTGGGGTAGGATGGCACTTCTTTGCTTTCTCCCTTGCTTCAAGTTTGGCAAAGTTCTCCTTCTCAAAGTCCTCCAAAGTCTTGCCAGGCCTGTCATTGGGGTTGTTCTCCACAGGCAAATGCCCCACAACCTGAGCATTTTCCAAAGATTCATTGCTGCTTTTTTTGGCAGCAACTTGGCTTGGAGCAGGGGCAGTGTCATTGATTGGCTTTTGGCCAGCAGCACTAGCTTCAACAGTGGCCCCAGCTTTGGCGCCAACATTGTTCCCAAGGTCCATGGCCCCACCAGCTGTGCCAAGGATCAAGTTGGAAGCCTGGTGGAAATGACCCAGCAGGCACAGCAAATCATTCATACTGCTCGAAGAAGAAGAAGCTGATGGTTCAACTTGCTTGGGTGGTTCGTGCTTGGGCACCTTGTCCTAAGACCCGGAATAAAAGCACAACAAATGCTCCTAGACAGAAACTGTCACACACACAAACCAACCTAGCCAGGCCACCCAAAAGAATTTACAACATGCCATAACTGCATTCAAAGTTCATCAGCCAACTCAGAAGCTGAATTTCTTACCTTCACATGCTTTTGGATGATGAAAGCCAACTGAGGGTAGTTTTTCTTCTCAGGCTGCTCATTTTGGTAAGATGCCATGAAGTGATCCTTTGGAAGCTGGTCAGGGTCCTCTGGGTAGCAAGCTAAGCAAGTAGCTTGGGCTGGGACCTCCAAGGCCAAATTCCGCAAAGAATTGACTAAATCATGCCCCAAGCTGTAGACAGCTCTGACACTTGGAGCCTGGGCCTTGCACCTTTGCATTTCATGCCACACCAAAATGCCCAAGCAAACCTTCTTTAAACTTTCCTTCATGCCACAGATGCCCAGCAGTTTGAGCCTCTTGGAAATCACCAAACATCCTTCCCACATAGAGCATGTTTGCAAGTCAGCATTGTCCTTCTGGGTAAGGTACTTGTGGAAATACTTGCACTCTTGACCACTGGATGCCAACTTGCCCACTATGTTGTTGTGGGTGTCGGTGGTGGCCAAGTTATCCAATGCCTTGAGGACATCATGGTTCATCTTGTCTGGTAAGTTGGCTTCCTTCAAGCTTTCATAGCACATGACCAGGTCAGCACTGCTAATAGGTGGCATGAGCACAAGCTTTTTGAGCAAGGAAGCACACAGCTTCTGCTCCAGCTCTTGCACACCAGGCCTAGCTTGCAGAAGCTTGGCAATGGCTTGCATCTCTGATCTAATATTGGAAGGCACCCAAGCCATTTTGCTGTGAGGCCAAAAGATCCAAACCTTGAAGCTCCAAATGGTAGCTGCCAAGAAAGCTTTACCATACAACATGACAAGTAGCTTGCACAAGCTTCAGCATGTTGAGTGAACCATTAGGTAACAAAGCCTGTAGGGGCTTGGAATCAGATAAAGCCTGTAAAGGCTCCAAAGGCAGCACTGCTTTTTTTTGGACAACTGAGCGCAGTCAGCTTTCTTCAGGGGAAGGTATATCACAATTCAAATTGCACCAAAGAATGCAATAGTTTGCAAAGCATGTTATGCAAAGACTATGTCACTGGGACATTGTCACTGGGAAAAGTTTAATTCAGCTCCAAGCCTGCCTCCTCAGCATTCCTCTTTTGTCCTTGGCAGTTTTGATTCTCAGACTCTGTTGTAGCTTCATCCAAAGCATCACTGGATGCTGATGATGATGGAAGATCATCTGGAATGTGGAAATAGTTCCTCCACTTCTGAAATTGTCGAGCCCATGAGGTGACTTCTCCGTTTTCATAGACAACCACTTGGGAATCTTCATCCCCATCCAGAATAACTTCTCCAAGGTCATATGGAAATGCAACTTCAAAGCGGTTTGGCAAGGACATGGCTGGAATGCAAGAGGATTTTTGTGCTCAAGGTGAGCAAAAAAATGTTCAAATCATAGTGTGTGATCATTGTTTTTCAAAAAATAAAATTGAATGTTGAAGTTGATGTGTTTTTTTCAATTCAAAATCTTGAATTGAAAGTTCAAGATTGTGATTTTCAATTCAAGATTTTGAATTTAAAGTTAATGATTGTGATTTTGAATTCAAAATTTTGAATTGAAAGTTCAAGATTGCGATTTTCAATTCAATATTTTGAATTTAAAGTTCAAGATTGAGATTTTCAATTCAATATTTTGAATTGAAAATTTAAGGCCAAAATTTTCCGTCTAAGATTTTGAATTCACAGTTTCAAATTGAAACTATAAATTTGCAAGTTTGAACTGAGTTTCTGTTGTTGTGGATTGTTGTTTTTAGCTTGATGAAGATCAATTTCAACAAATAAAACATATAATCAATACAAATTCCTGATTGAAGTCAAAGCATAGCTGTTTTCTTTGAATGCCTGTGAGGTAAAAGTTGCCTTGAGGAAGCTAGCATAAATTGGAAGAATGTCAAGCACAAGCCTGTGCAGGCTACAATGAATAAACCTTTAATTTTACAATGGTGGCTTATCATGGATAAGCCTGTAGTGGCTACAACATGTCAAATTTGGAAGCCTGTGGAAAGGCTAGAAGCAAAAAAAGACAAAGCCTGCAAAGGCTACACTGCAGCCTTTTTTCACCTTGGATGCTGTCTCAGATGAAGCACTTGTAAGCCTTGGAGCCTTCAGCTTTGTACTTGCGCTCCACCCTTTCCAAGGGTGCTGCTAAGCTTTTGTGTTCAGAAAGCTTATGCAGGTACTTCACCAATTCCTTGAGCTCCCCAACCTGGCTCATATGTACAAGAGCTGCACATTTGTTGCACCAGCCTCCTGTCTTCTCTGTGATGGGATCCTGGGTTTTGATACACCAAACCTGAAGTGTCAAACATTGGTTTAACTTTGCTGATTTGTTTTTGGAATATACATTCCATCAATGATGCATAATCCAAGCAAAATGATGCAACCACAACAAAAGAATCCAAACAAGTTGCGACCTTGAGCCAGGGCACTGTCTTGTCTTTCCATCGTCTCCAGGTCTCACCAGTCTTCTTGAACCACCAAAGTCCAGGAGTAATCTGATCCTTGCACCACAGTGCCTGGGTGGCATCATCCCATACTGCTTCCCATTCCACCTCACTTTGCTCATCCTTTTTCACATCTTGTTGAAGTAGTCTTTGATCCACCCCCTTGTCTGTGACCACGGTGCCCACTGTTTCAGGCTTATTTTCCACCTTCCTTCTCTTAAACAGTGGTTGGGGTAGATGGGCCTTAGGCACAGCTGCCTTGGAGGAAGAAGGTGCACAGTCGGGTTCAGGTACTCCAGGTCGCTTTGCAGCCATCTTTGCTGTTGGCTTCACCTGAGTGTTTCAACTTAAGCAAAGGGTCCATGAATTTAGAAATCATAGTATTGACAGTGGGAGCTACTTGACATGGAAGCCTGTACAGGCTGGAAATATACCAAATAGCAAATATGACATCACCATGCTGGGCAAAATGCAGCAAAGCCTCTAGAGGCTACTGTTTGGAAGCCTGTACAGGCTAATGGTTTGAAAGCCAAGTCACAAACACAGGTGCAGCCAGCTTTGCAGCCACTGCCCCCAAAGGCTGAAGAATTTGATCAAGTGCAGAAAGGTTTTCATCCTGCCAAGATAAATGGAATCACAATTTCAACCTAAATATATCCCAGACAAGTTTCATCACAATTTCACACAAGTGTCATCAAAGTCCATCACTCCCCAAAAAAAGGTGCCTTCACTGTATCCTTTCCACATCCCTTTGAGCTCTTTGGGGAAGGAGGCTCCTGAAGTAAGAGTGACCAAGTAAACATTATTCAAAAACATTGCCAGCAACATATTTTTGAATCAGAATGCAATGCACATAGTCTGAGTCAAGTACTGTGTCATTCTCCCAGGAATCCCTGTGTTTCTCTTCCTCTTGCTTTTCCTGCAGTCAATGTTCAGAAAATGAAATGATTTCAAATCAAAACTACAAGTGTAGTAGCTAAAATGAAGCTGCTTATCAATATCAGTCCTGTGGAGTTTCCTCTAAAATCTCCTCCTCTTCTGAGTCTTCATCCTTTACTTCAGCCTGGAGTGCGTGCCCAAGAATGAAGTACAAAACTCTTTTGCAGCCTCTGCTGGCCTAAAAAAATGTAGCCTGCACAGGCTGGATTTCTGAAGCCTCTAAGGGCTATGGTAACACAGCAGCATAAAGCCAAGTCTCCTTCTTGTAGTGGGTCCTTTCAGCATCTTGATCCTCCACTTCGTCCTCAGGGTGAAAGTGGGTGAGTAGGTGGGTTGGCATTTTTGAAGCTACAAAGTAGAGACACTACAGATTTGGTGCCAAAAGACAGCCAAGAGGTGGTTAGTTCCTGGGCCCTATCTTTCCACTCTTCATACAGCCTGCTGAGCTTTTCATCATCAGGGATGGTCTTAGCCATCCTGTTGCTCAAGCCTTTGAGCAAACATTGCTGCAGCAAGTGGAAGATGACCCTGCACAGGGGAAAGAAGCCTAAAAAGGCTACACTGACAAAAGCCTACATAGGCTACACACAAGAGCCTACACAGGCTACACACAACAGCCTGCACAGGCTTCACACAAGAGCCTGCAGAGGCTACACACAACAGCCTGCAAAGGCTTCACACAAGAGCCTACAGAGGCTACACACAAGAGCCTGTTTTGGCTGTCATGCAAGCCTACATGGGCTTCTACTTACCTAGCTGCATCAAAGGTCTTTTGCCAGCTGCTTTTGCAAGGTGGTCAAACTCCCTGCTATTCCTGGTCATTTCCCTTCAGCTTTTTGTTGGTGAAATTCCCAGTTCTGTTATAAACTCTTTTTTTCTCCTGGCCTAGATCTTCACAAATGAAATCACAAACTGCAGTCAAGCTTTCTGGCTCCAAAGGCACAAAGATGTCACTTTCTTTCCAAGACTTGGGTGTCTTCAGTGCAACCCTTTGCTCACCAAGGTCCACTTCAACAATGGGAGGTGCCTTCTGCAAGCAATCTTTCAAAGCCTTCTTGCCTTTGTCCTTGCTCTCTGCTTCTGCATTTGCCATTATCCTGGAACTCTTGACTGCCAAGCACAGCTGCTTTGACCTTGTCTTGGATCTTTTTGAGTTGAGGCGAAGCAGCCAAAGAAGGGTTTGCAACCTTCTTGAACTTCTCCATGTGGCCAAGCACAAGCTTTGCTATGGTAGGACTGCTGGCTCTCAATTTCAACCATCTCCTGCCACCTGAATCTGTGTGGATGAGAGTGTCAGGGATGAACATCTGTGGTCAATCTTTGTATTGCAAAGCTGTTACTTCAGAAACCTGCATTGTTGGCAGGCAAAAACAGCTAGCTGGAGCCTAAAGAGCACATCCCAGAAAGCGCCCACTGAGCCCATGAAAGTATGAGCTTGCAATAGCTACAACAGTGTAAGGAGCTGAGCCAAGTTGTGGAAAGCTTGTACTAGCTAAGCAGCAGAAGTGGTTCATGCATTTTTTCAGCTCAGCAGTGATGTTGTCGCAGCAAAGTGTTGGCATTTTCAGGCACTTCTAAGAAGTTTTCTTCTTCTTGGAGCCAGAAGCATCTTCTTCCTCAGGCTCAACTTGCAAAAGGGTATGCTTCTCCACCTGCTTTTTGTTTACCAAGGCAGGGATTTGCAAATTAGCATATTTGACAATTTGCTTTGCAAGTGGGGACTCATCTGCATTGCTTCCTGCTTTGACCATCCAGTATGGACAAAACAAGCCAGTTTCTTTTACAAAGTCGCACTTGAAGGCTTGGACCAGCAAGACTTGCTTGTCCAAGTCAGTGCACCTGATGATGCAGTGGTGCTTCTGGATCTTGTCCATGGGCAAAAGCTGCAAGGTGCCCATGGGAAGCAGCAGCAACTTGCCCTTGTTCACCTTGACAGAAGTGAAGACTTGGTGGTGGTTGCTCACCAGGAGCTTTGGGTCTCCAAGCCTAAGCTGAACAGTGTTGTGTTTGGATTCACAAACAATGACACACAATGCTTCAACCACTTACATCAGCCAAGTGGCTCAGCATGCTTCTCAAATAGTGCACATTGAGCCTTGCACCTGTGGAGCTCTTCTGTCAAAGTCAGTGAAGCACTGGGAGACAGTTTCTCCACCAAGGTTTGGTTCACAAGCTCAGGCGCATCCTTCTTCCATTCTTTCAAGTCCTTCAGTTCACTGTGAAGCACATCCTGATGTTCTTCTGGCTCAAAGAAAGGCTTGTGGACCAGGCTAGCCACAGTGTCTTTCAAAGACACCAGCTTCCAAACCTTGCCCTCTGCCTTCTTGAACACATAGTGCTTGTTCAGCTTGATGTGCTTGTTGGCATTCAAAGCAATGGCTTTGGGATCATTGGCATCTTCCAAGGATTTCACTGGCTCTGCAGGTCTTTCAGCCGAAGTCCCTGTGGCTGAAGCACCGCCACTGCTTTCCCTCACCTCTTCTTCGAACATCTGGCTCACAGCATCCATGTCCTGATACTGCTTGCCCTCTCTTCCTTTCAACTCTTTTCCCAGCAGCTGCAGAACCAGTTTAAGCTGGAGCTTTCCAAACAGCAAGGCTTTCTTTTCAAAGGCCAGCTGAGAATTTTCCAAAGTCTTCCAAGCAACTGCCATAAGCTGCTCTGCTTTGAAAACTTCAGTATTCATTTTCTTTTGCTTCAACTTGTCAAAGTCAGACTTGTTGACCATTCTACTGATGCCATCCTTCACAGCAGCAGCAGGTGCTGTCACCTGAGTGGCACACAAGCCCACCCTGAGGAAAGGGAGGGTGGTGCTGCCCATCTTCCAATCAGTGTAGGCCACCAAGTTGCAAAAGTCTTCTCCCATCAGAACACTGGCACCATATGATCTTCCTTAGCTGCAAAACAATGAAACAGCACACTTGAACCTTGCACAAGCTTTGATTGTTTGGAGCCAGTGGGTGCACCAACTTGGTTATCATGAGCTTGTGAAAGCTAGTCCAGCAGCTTATGGAAGCCTTGGGAAATTGAGCTTGTAGAAGCTAGGTGCAAAAGCTTGTAGAAGCTTTGGAAAAAGGCATCCCTGTGCTTATGCATGCTGCCAAGCTTCCAACGAAGTCCAGGTATTTCAGCAAGTTGAAGCTCTCACCACCAGCGAAGCTGCCCACAAAGTCACCAATGCTTTTGATGTAGCTCTTGCAAGGGGGCATGCTTGAAGCTGCTTGACTAACAGCTTTCCCCAAGTCCTTGTGGCCTTGGGGCTGCAACTCATAGGTCTGGGCAATGGTCATCATCACTTCCAGCTCGGTTGGTGGCTTCAAGATGCCATGGTCACCTGAATTGGTTCCCAATGAACAACAAAAAAACAGGTCAGGAACTCCAAACACAACATGGTTGGGTTGCAAAGGGGTCTTTTGCACCAAGTGGCTGTTGTAGGCTTGCTGAAGCAAAGAAGGCAAGCTTGGGATCTCCTCTTCCACCTTTGCAGAAATTACTGTCCAATCCCATCCTTCTTGAAGAAGCTGTCCAAGGTCGTCTCCTTTGGCTTGCAGCTGCTCCAAAGACAATTGTTCAGTACCAAAGGTGCACCCAGCTTCCAAGGCTCTCAAGAAGCTGGTGGTGTGGGATGCACTGATGCTGCAGCACCTTTCCTTTCCAAAAGGTTTGGCCAGCATTCCATTGCTTTGGTCAGCCAGCTTGGTGTTTGCTTCAATGATTTCTGCTTTCTTCACAGCATCAAAAGGCAGCTCAACACAAACAGGCTCTCTGATTTTGTTGATGTCCCAACCAACTGCACAAATAGCTTGTCCTTTTGCAGCAACATCGAACCCATTCACCATTTGTCCTCCCCTGTTGCATGGATGCACTAGAAGGTCCCTGGGTCGAAGCTTGGCAATGTAAGCAAGGCCAACTTCCTTCAAAATTGCCATGGCCCTGGAAGCCTTTTGGTTAGTGGGCACATGCACTTCGCCCACCAACTGCTTCAGCTGCCCCACCCAAGAAGAAGCAGCCATGGCTCAGTGCTCTCAAGAAAGTGTTCTTTTTGGATTGCTCTTTCCTGTCATTCATTTTCTTTGGATTGCCACCCCCAAGCAGTCATCATGCTTTGTCATGCTCTGTTACTTCTGCATTACCAAGGCCAAACCATTTGAATTCACTTGGCTTGGGCCACTCAAGCAATGTGTAAGTCATCAATGCCTTCCTGTTTCAAGACATGGTTGGCTGGCAATAGCCTGTATTGGCTTGAAGTTGGAGCCTGTATTGGCTTGAAGTTGGAGCCTATGCGGGCTTGAAGTTGGAGCCTGTGTGGGCTTGAAGTTGGAGCCTGTACGGGCTTGAAGTTGGAGCCTGTGTTGGCTTCAAGTTGGGGCTTTGACAGCAGCAGGCACATGCATGCCAAACCACTTTGATATTTGAAGCCAGTACAGGCTGATGTTTTAGTTCATGAAACACACAAAAGCAAAAAAAACATGAAATGCTTTTTCTACAGGTATGGGAATGTGACAAAAACAAAGCAGCCAATAATTTCAACAAACAGTATGCACCCTAAATATCCCTAAATGTGTTTTTTCCTTCTTGCTCCTACTTTCGTTTAGCATTTGAAAACATGTTTTTTTTGGATTCTTAACAATAACTAACTGCCATAATTTCATTAAAATTTTAAAGACTTTATGAGCAATAGCATAAAAGTTAGCAAAAGGTACATAATACTCATAACACGAGCAATTTTTTTAAAGCAGTTACATGCATTATAACATGTTATAACTGGTTATAACAAGTTACGAGTGGTTTACTAAGAAGTTAAGAACGAATTAGTTAAGTTTCTAATGCTCCTAACTGATAAGCAAAACACCAGAACATCTAAGTACCGCGGCGACCGCGGCGACCGCGGTTACCGCGGCGACCGCGGTTACCGCGGCGACTTGTACTACTACTGCTACTGCTACTACTACTACTACTACTACTTCTACTACTACTACTCCTACTACTACTTGGCCGCGGCGACCGCGGCGACCGCGGCGACCGCGGTTACCGCGGCCTACTACGACTACTAGTGGTACTACTACTACTACTGCTACTACTACTACTGCTACTACTACTACTACTTCTACTACTACTACTCCTACTACTACTTGGCCGCGGCGACCGCGGCGACCGCGGTTACCGCGGCGACTAGTACTACTACTGCTACTACTGCTACTACTACTACTACTACTACTACTACATGTTTTTTCTAATATTATACTCTTAGTAGTAGTACTAGCAACACTAGCAATGATATTCTTATCAGTTGAAGTACCGTTATTCTTGTTTATATGAATAATTGCGACCTTTTTTTGTTTAAAAGTCAACAAACTTAACATTATCATTCTTTGATGCCATCTTTGCCATTACCACCAATGGTACTAGCAACAAGAATTGCCGGCTGAACGCATAAGCTTTTTCCAAAATCAGGGTCAAAGCTGGTTGCGGCAGGGTCAAACTTCTGCCTCCATTATCCCAATTGTAAATGCGAGAACACTCGCTAGGACCTGCAGATGCATGCCGTTCCCGGCAAAGCTTTTGACCCGTGCAGGCTTCATGTTTTGAAGCTGCTCAGGCGTGATTGGGGATTTGTACAAACAAGCAGGGTCACCAAAAAGGTTCCACCCCTGACATTCCAAGTGTTCACTCGGCAGCGTAAGTCGCCGCTGCCCAAAAAGCCACAAGTTGGTTCGTTGGAGCAAGGCTGGAATGTGGCCACATGAAGGCCCCATGTATTGGGGATGCTGACATAAGTCCGCAGTCCATTGGTGGCGTTCCCGCTCTGTCATGTCTTCCAAGGTCTCGCCACTCTTTTCAAGCAATGCTTGCTTGTGTTCATTTATTTTGCACCGCACTGCGGCAGAAACTGCTTGATAACAACTCCAGTGCTTGCCAGACGCGGTGGTGGGAGGCAGTTTCTGCGCTTCCGCAAGAACCTCGACATGCTGTTGTTTGCATGTTTCCGGAGCTCGGAATTGACTTCCCGCTGTCATCACGATGTTGCGCTGAAAGATGGAATCAAATTGCTCCTGCAGCAAGAAAAAATTGGTTTCATCTGCTTGCTTCTGGCTGCTTGCACTTGCAACAAGGCCTTGGAATCGCCATTTGCCTTTGCGTAGCAACAGAATATAAATGCGTTTCCGCTCAACAGGAAGTCCAAATAGCGTCGGAGAAACGCGGATCACTTGCATGTGCCACTTCTCAGCGGTGAGTTCCGCTAGCGTCTTTAAATCAAAGGCAGGCGTGTTTTCGCACAAAATGCAATCATCTTCGTCAAACTGCATTCGCTCTGCTAACCATTGCATAAATGCAGGCGTGCTCAGTCCAAACCAGCCTTTCCGACCTCCCATAAGTGACCAGTCAAAGCAGTTGAATCCCGCTACGTGCAGATTCAAAGCATCTTTATCGGATTCTGCGGCATCTGTGCCGCTCCTGGTTCTGCTTACGGAGCACATCTTGCCGTGTCGAAAGCAATGTGCCGCTACTCCGACGAGATCTTGCTTCATGACCTGGCCAAAACAATCCTTTGCGAAATTCGCTGGATCTGTGTCTAGCCTCAACACTTCTGAGGCTTGCAAGCGCTGAAGACTCCGATGCAAATTTTCCCATATTTTGCGATCGCACCGCTCTCCGATATCCCCATGGACGCACACAGGCCCATGCGTCAAAGCATGATTTCGCTCCAGGAGCATTTGGCGGCAATCCGCTTCTTTGTCTCCAGCCCTCTGGCACAGCACACGGGCTGCATACTGAACCCTTCCTTCGCCATGAGCTTTGCAAGCTGCGGCTATGCTAAGGCATCTCGCTGCTTCTTCTGCAGTACCTATCCCGCTATAGTCAGTTGTCAGGACACAACCTTGCTGTAAGCTTCTTGAAATATTTTCCCCAAGGCCTTTGCAGTCGAGATCTGCGATCACTTGCTCTGGCCACATGTCCCTTTCCTTCATGTCTCGCGGTCCATTCCTAGCCGCTGACGTTAATGTGGCATTTGCAAAAGGCAGCGGCTGCTGCCGGCGTCGCTTTGCAGGGCGTTTCGGCATGGCTTGGGAGCTTCTCACGTGCTAAACACAAAACACCTGTACTTAAGGAAAATTCAATGCCAAAGTCGATGATTTCTATGAAGAAATTGCGTTTCCAGCTGAGTGTCCTTAGATGTCAGTGGATTGAGCTTTCGACGTGAAAATTATTGAGAATTCCTTGAAAAGGCTTCGAAAACATCGTTGCAGCAATGTTTTTGATAAAAACATGCTGATGCCAAGTGAGTTCAATCGAAAACCCTTCGGCAAAAGAGAAAACGACTGCCTGAACAAAGGCCAGGAGCCTCAAAGTGGCTTGGTTTTATGACAAAGACGCGGGATGCATGACAAAGCTAATGTCCGACCCTGCCCCAGATAACCTGTCCCAGCCGGAAACACGCCCGACCCAGCCCGACCCATGCCCGACCCGTCCCGACCCGTCCCGACCCACGCCCGACCCGGCCCGACCCGCGCCCGACCCGGCCCGACCCGCGCCCGACCCGGCCCGACCCGCGCCCGACCCGGCCCGACCCGTGCCCGACCTGTCCCGACCTGTGCCTGACCCAAGCAAGACTAAGGCCCGAACCGTGCCTGCCCAAGACCGCGCAGGACAATGTTGGGACTGCTGTCTCTTGACTGTCTATCTAGTGGGTCTATGCTGGATATTGGACGTGGCCTCTGGCATATAAGGTTTACGTGGGTTTTGAATGAAAATCTGCAAAAACCAAAGGACGCCTTGCAAAATCCACATAGTTCAGCATGTTGGCGATGGAAAAGAAAGGAAAGAACAAAGCGATTGCATAACGAGGTAAATTGAATAAAAAACGATACAAAAACAAAAAATAAGGACAGAAAGAAAAAAGTTCATGCAACCTGCAACCCCAAAATAAAAAACACACTGCTGAAAGGACTGAAATGATATAGAAGCAAAGACTAGGGACAAGTGGAAGATATGTTTTGCAACCATGACAAAATACATCAAAATACAGAAACTTAGCAGAGAAAGAAAAGATACGCGTAAGTGGAGAAAACGCATTGCAACCGGATATTAAAAAAAACGTTTAAGAACTAAATGCAATGATATAAGAGACCATAAAGATGGAGAAGTGCAGCAAATGTGTGAAAGCCAGAGAAGCGACTTTTTGCAGCATGTCAAGGCACAGGTCTACGCTCGTGGGCTCTTTGGCCGCTTATGGCGTTGCCGCTTCCTTCGCTTCCTAGAACGTCCGCGTGCGGAACCGCTCTGGAGCTCCGATGCTGCGGCATTGGCCGCTGTCGACATTCCTGTCACCGCGGAGTTTGCCTCCGCATTGCCTGCAGCATCTTCCATGGGCGCGCTTGCAGCTGTTGCAGGAGCATCTCCCGCTGTGTCAGCCGCTAGTGCTTGGCTGGCTTGGGCGGAATCGTCCGCTGGATTTGGCGTCTCCGCGTTGGTTGCGCCAGTGGCGGCGGCGGACTCTGTCGCCGCAATGCATTCCACTTGCGGCTCGGTGGTACCTTCGCCGCTGCTGACGACAGGGGTTGCCGCCGCTGTGCTTTCCATTGGCGGCTGGGCTTCGCCGCTGCTGTCGGCGGGGGTTGGCCCCGCTGTGCTTTCCACGCGAGGAACATCATCTCGCGCTAACTCATACGCCGCGCTTTTCACTATGCATAGGCAACGGTTCATGTCTGTTTGTTGCAGAGGCAGCGGCGCATCCGGGTTCTCGGGAGTCACTAGATCGAAAGATCCATCCGCAAAAACACGGATGAATCCAACTGGCCGTGGCCGTTCTTCCTGCGGTGTCTGCCGCTCTGGTGGCGGCGCTGTCTCCGCTGCTGCTGGTGAGGTTGGGCTTAAATCTTCCTGTGCACTGTGCGGAGATGGCGATGCCACCATTGTAGGGCTTGTTGCCTCTGCGGCTCCCGATGCCGCTGCCTCTGTATGAACTTGTTTCGGGTTTGCAGCCAGCGCCGCTTGGAAGTCCGCTCCATCATTCCTTTCGATTGCAGAGACCACCTGGGCTCTCAATGCGGACAATGCATCCGCTTCCGATTTGACTTCATCGCAGGCACCGTGAGGTGCAGCATCTGCGGTTGTCCCGCTGCTTGTCTTATCTCAATGCTTCTGGCAGCGGACTGCTGCGGCACAGTTTCCTTGGCCGCCGCTCCGGTCCTATCCTCACCCCCTGAGGAAGAGTCCGAGGAGGAGTAGCTATAGGACGAGCCGGATCGTGCCGAAGCATAGCTCCTGGCATCGTCTTCTTCCTCTGCTTCCTCCACTCGCTCGAGGTTCTGCGCTGCGTCCTCTTGCCATTCACGCCAAGCCTCCTCCGCGGGCCAGTCCCCCTCCAATTTCCCAGTCTTCGCTATGCTGAGCATAGCTCTCCTCGTTGCCGCGTGGGGCCCGCCCAGCCCGCTTCTCGGCACGGCGAGCTTTTGCGGGAGCTGAACGCCTCTCATCGCGGTTTCCCGCTAGGTGCTTCCATCCTTTGAAGTCTTTGCGAGTATTCCAAACCCACCCTTTTCGCCACGCATTAGGTGCTGCGGCTTCTGGCGGAGATGCCTCCGCTGCCACGGATGCGTCCGCTGCACTTGCTTCTGCTGCTGGCCTTGCCGTATTAGGCGCTGAAGACGGAGAACGGCTGCGGGAACATCTTTCCGTTCCCATAGGATCCATGTCCACCACATATGCATACATTCAAATGTAGCCAAAAAATGGTTACATTACCAATGTAGCCAAAAAATGACTACATTCATTCTCGAACCATATCCCGGAAGGTTCTCGAGTCTCGAATCCTGCCTTTCCTAGGTTGCAGCTTTTGGGTTCTGGCATTTTAACATCAATTGCTAAGTTTGCTGCATTCCAAGTCATGTTTGATCACAATGCCAGAACTATATCGGATATATCTTAAAGATAGCTCTTGTTTTTTGCTACTTGTGTGGCCTTGATAAGCCACATACTAAGATAATTTCTGATGATGGCTATTGGAAGATATGGCACTTCAATGATGTCATGAGTTATGTCACTATATATGCATGGGCTAACCCTTTGACCCATGAGCATCCAGTGGTGCCATGCTCCTTGCTGCTGCACGACGTCGCATTCTCAATTTGAGTGGAATATCTGAAACCCATATGATCCATGTGCGATACACAATACCTTAAATGTATTTAAACATCAGTTCTTTACTGTCTTATTTCCAACATGTACCATGCATGGATCGTATGGGGATGTGCAAGTTTCAGTGATTGCTTTGGATTTTTTTTGGTAACATACTTTATGACCATAAATTTACTACCGAGTGCTCCAGGTCGGTTTCGGGCTACTTCCTTTTCAGATCCAACTGATGAGGGGCCAAACTTCAGAGAAGGTGCCGGCCACCCCAGCTGCAACAGCGGTCTGTGGGATCCGTGCATCTGTGTTTTGTATTTTTTGGATTCATGCGTGCAATATATATTTACCAACCTTGGGATATACGTATGATCATACATGGCATGGATCCTGCATTGGGTATGATTGTAACTCATGCTTTCTTGAACTGATTTCCTTTTGGGTGACCTTACCTAGATCTTTAGTTGAGGCAACCATGCATGGATCCCACATCTCAATATCCGACTTGATTTGTGATAGATTTCGAACCAGATGGGAGGATGCAACAATTGAAGCTTGATTATGAAAGCAACATCAATCACCCATAGGCTGAATATCTGTTTGACACTTTCTTATTACTGGAACAACTGGGTGGATTCTGAGTGATGGTCGCAGCGGGTTGCTTCAGCATGGGAGTCGATGTTTGGGGCTAAACTTGACTATGATCCTATATATCAAGATTTTTATTTGGATATATGTTTATTAATTGATCATAGGATTGATGAATGTTGTTGTGGATCATGGATTCAAGAATATATGCTTTGAATATGATATTTGTTTCCAACCATCAACTCCCAGAATCATGTGCGTCTGAGCATACCAGTCATCCTCAGCCGATTTGATCTCAGCGTGGCTTCCATCGTCCCGTCCTAAGCTGGTGAACATGGCTGATAGCAAGCTCGCTTCGCCAGAGGCAGCAATTGGGTGGAAGCTATTAATTGGATATAGATGGTGAGGAAAAAAACCTTGGGATTTTTATATGTTCGATTTCACAAACATTGAAGTGCAATTTCCATGTTTGTATTGTGCTCTAGAGCTATGGCTTATGACCTCATCATAGGGTTGTTAAACCAAGCTGACCCAAACTGACTTTCATATATATATATGTATACATATGAGCAGCTAGAACCTGTGGGAATGCAGATTGACTAGATAAAGCATGGTACAAAACCCAATGTTCACTTCAGAGCAAAGGACATACTATCTCTCACGCATATTTCTGTTTGATGTTCATTGTCATCATTATCAAATATATATATATATAAATAAATGCAAAATTTTGTAGGACAGAGATGTATATGTGTATATTTTGCATTTCATGAATGTTTATCAAAGATATGATTGCTATTTTCCTTTGCATCTCTGCAGGCATCGGGAAGGATCGTCAGAAAGAGCTGCACAGAGGATCTGGGGAAGCTTCTACTAGAAGAGGTGCTCCGTAGCTACTTTCTGGCCGATCCAAAGCGCATTCCTGCCATTCGAAACTCTGAGGACTGTTTTTAGATCCAGCTGTACTTTGAAGCCTCACTTACAGCAGGTAAGGTTTCCAAGTTTCCTTTTCGATCTTCAGGTTTGTAGTTTGTAGTTAATGCGAACTGCACCATCAAAACAACAATGAATTGAATTGCTAGGCATGAAGTTGTGGTATGAACCTTGAGGTGTGTTTACATAGTTGGTTGACATCACTACTTACGGTTCTGGTTGTTTCAGTAGCGTTGTATATTCACATGCTAAATATAGTTGTATATACATGTGTATATATATATATATGTTTTGTGGTAGGTGTTCAATAACATTAAGTACACTGTTCATGTGTACACCTTCCCTGCAGGATTGAACAAAATATGTGCATTGAAGTTATTGAATGTTTTTCTTCCTGCTAGGACAAAGAAGTTTGGGATATTGGTAAGGAGGGCGCCTTCACGGTGTACGCTGTGGGATTCTCAAGAGGGCTGTCAGCATCTCATGAATAATTATATAATATAGATAGATAGAAAAATAGATAGATGCAATATATTGATCATAGATTATTGATCCAGTCTTTGACGCTATCAGTATTGATGCCAGCCATTGCTAACATGGTTTAACATAAACATGTATGATGTTCCACAATGGGTATATCATGGATCTTTGAGGGTTTATGTGTGTGTGAGACAATGTGGAGGAAGGACTGATCGTATAGCATGACCGTGTCTGAGGTGGAGGCTAACTTTCTCTTCCTGCTGAACTTCTACGCGACATTTGCTGCTGAAGGGGTGCCACCAATGACGCACTTCCAGGCTAATTGTTACTACAACTTGTCTTTGAGATATGTGCAGTTCGATGAAAATAAATATATAAATGAAGTGGTTAATATAAATTACACAGTAATAATAAGTCACTCTCAACAGAGATTGATTGAGTGTACATTGAACTTATTTATACTTAATAAATACTTATTAGTTGATGGGCTGATGGGATGGTTCGTAAATATTCATGTGTAACATCAATGATTTAGGTATCAAAATTCAATTGATTTATGTTGCCAGCAAATTTTGTGTTGAAAGCGGTTCATCTTTGGGATCCATATATGCACGCATGCCGATACATTGCTTTGGATTTCTTAAATTATAGCAAGTTGAAGTAACCTACATATTCGCATTGGTATGTGCAGTATATATGGATCCTAGGGAATATTCATTTAAATCATGTATTTGGGCATGTTGCGTTGTGTATTTGCAGGGTGTCTTCTACAATCTGGCCCAGTACCATGGCTTCTTTGCCCCAAAGACCAAACACAAGGTGATCAAGGACATTCAGAGACATCGGAATGCAGTTGTTCATTTGTGGTTGTCCCTGACTTACCACAAGCTCTGTGTTGGTTGATCCATGATGTTTTGTTTGGGTTCCAGGAGTGGGCACGAGCTACGGGCAGCGAGACAAGAGCCTTGTGCGTTCATGGGATGAAGCTGGCCATGAGATCGACTTCCAGCAGGTACATAGGGGGGCAAGGGTTCAGGATTGATCATCGCAATGTGTTTTTTGATTTGGCTTTTAATTATTAAAAGTTCAAGTGTTGAAATTGTCTTGTGTAGCTTGTTGTAGTTGAGGAGGACTTGGTATGACACAAATCCGAAACACACATTTTTTTGAGTTTTTGTTTATCAACGTGGAACCGAGCAAGCAGTCTCAAAATGTCAGAATGATTGATTCTTGATCAGGAGAAAGCGCATCCAGGTGTTGAAGGAAGTCATCCGCAGAGTGATTGCAGGAATGCCTGAAAGCTGTGTGAATGGTCATTGGTCATGTACAGTTTCATAATTGATTTATTGGGTGAACATTAAAGTTCACAATTAGAAGTATAATTGTATTGATTTTTTTGTGATTCACATGTAGGAACTTCACATGGAGTTGTTTGCTTCAAATTTATTCAAATTTCATAATTTGGACATTATTGTCAAGTCCATTTGCCAGAACGCAATCCGGACCACAGCAATGTGGACGAAGTGATTCAGCAGCAAGTGGACAACGCATTGGCTGATCAGGCGGCCACGTGTTTGACACGATAGCTATTGATGGAGAGCAATTCATTGGTCATAGTTTTCTAATTTAATTCTCAAATGTGTGATGCGTTCAATGATCATTGTTATATGCTGTGCTTGATCTAGCTACTATGATTATGTATGCATCATAGATTAACGCAATGATGATTTCACAACAGACTTGAAGAGGAATTAAATGAATCAATTCTTTTCCTGGAAGGACACCACAGCAAGTTCTTCGGACACACCGACTGACGAGAAGAAAGATGCTGACGAGGTCCATAGTGTGAATGTGCAGTTAGCCTTATACTAATTATAATCCTATATATAGGTTCCATGTACCATAAAATGCTCAGGCCCTACGCTTCTGAAATGACATCATATGTTTTTTTTTTCTAACATGGATCCTGTGGGTTTTGGTGTTGCACAAGCCCAACTTTCAAAAATGATTTTAGTTTCTCTTGAACAGGTCGGTGATCAATTCATGGAGGACCTGTGCCAAAAGGCCCATACAACTGTGTCATCAAAATGAATCAAGGTATTCCTTTGAGTTGAGTTTCAGCTCATTAGCATGTGTTTGTGCTGTTGGCGTGTGATCACTTGACAGTTGGAAGCTATGCGTGGCATTGGGGATGCCGCAGCTGGTGGTGATGACACCCAGGTCGATGGTGAGGCTGGGATAACTCTGGTGCTTATGTTCAAGGAATTTGTTTATGTTTTTCTTGGTTGTGATCAGGCGTGCCCTGAAACCACTGGTTTGGATGCTGTCCATGAAGACACCATGGAAGAGAGGCGCCAAGCGTTCAAGGCTTGGTCAACGCAATCAGCCATGTGATTCAGGGTTTGTTTGAATAACAAGCTATCCCCGTTAACCCAAAAGCTTTCATTATCTTGCCAGGAGCGGCAGCCTCTTCTTCCTGGAGCTCCCAAGGTTGATGTCGGCTTAGAGGACTGGATGGATAGTATGCATGCATATCTTTCTGGAATTGTAGAACTTACATTTTCTGGAAAAAGATTGCGTCAGTGCAAATTGTTTGGAAAATAGGAACACAACGAAAATCCATACTAATGACTCAGGAGTAGCCAACGATCTGATCAAGTTTGATGAGCAATTAGGTGGTTGATTGTTTCTGAAACACATGGCTTATCATTGAAGGATTTTCTGTGCAGTGGTGTGTTTCACAAGTTTGATTTCTGTGGTTCACTGACTAAGCAGTTCAACACATTGATATTGCATGAACTTTCTTCTCTCTCCAAGGTATATATATGTATATACATAAACATATAATTTAGGAAGATAAGTAAGTTCATGTGTGCTGCCAGGAGCAGGTCAATTCTATGATTGCTGCACAGTCTGGTGACTGCGCAGATCCTGACATGGTTGGCGTTGTGGCGAAGGCTTTTGGTGGGTGGATGGCGGTTGGCTTCGAAATTGTGGTTGTGATCGATTTGTGCTTATTAAGTTGACCTGAAGTAGAAAAAAAAATATTGATACCACTACGTCATCACATAACAACAATAATAATTTAAACCCAGGAGCTTCCAACTCACTGTAAACGAAAGATGTGCCAATGCACCGCACATCGTTCGTTTTGCTTAACTTCCACCACTGATTTCTTGAGTTATTGGTTTTCTTTGCATTGGTCGTTGCCAGGTGAAAGCGTCAGCCCGTGAACAGCATCTTCAAGAAGTGGAAGCAAAGGCCAAGGGTAAGGCAAAGAGGAAGAGGGAAAAGCAGGCGGAGAAGAACGCACCCCCCACTGCCGTGATCCCACCTTCTCCACAGAGGGTGGCTAAGAAGGTAAAGGGAGATGATGAGAAACAAGATGATAAGGAGGTAGATGATGAGAAAGAACATGAGAATACAGAAGGCAACCAGGCATCAGGAGACAAAGAGAAGGAACCTCAGAAAACCACAAAGACTAAGCGACCAGATGCTGGTGCCGTCAAAGGGGCTTGGGGTGACAAGGAGTGGTATGGTTTGAGGTTTATATTACCTATAGGATCCATGTGTGGTATGGTATTGTAAAATTACAACATTATATTGCCATAATTACTAATATAACTCAAAATATGCGTACATTATTAATCATTGTATTATTCTAAATATAGTTTGTTTACCATGCATGGATCCTCTGGGTTACGTTGTCATCATGTTTGAAAAGGTTTGGAGCAATATGTTTTTTGGTAGTTGTTTTATGAATATTTTTGGTTGTTAAAATGAACATATGCGAATAATTTCAAAATTCATTCACGATCATATAATTGTGAGATCATAATGTACCCTTTGCATATCTAGGAGAATATCTTGAAGAAGACCGGCATCTACATTCCTCCCACCTTCGATGGCAGCAAGCAATCCTTCACATTGAAGGGACCGGGCTCCAGTGATACGTCGATTGGTGTTCTGTGGTGTTCTTAGTTTTCCATCGAAGTTTCGAAGTTTCATTTGTGCTAGCATTCAATGAACATACTCAAAACATATCTTTAAGCCAAACTATATGCTTAATTCATCGTTCATGGTTGTGAATCGTTGCAGTCACTTAAGATTAGAGGTTGTCAACAACAAATGAGTTCATGATATTATAATATGAAATTGTGCTCGAGAATCCCCCATGGTTAAAGGTTGAACAAAATCATTTATGATGTCCCACTTGCCGTGATGAGGTGGTACACTGAGCAATTGTACATCTACAAGGCAACTCCGGCCTCTGCAAGTGAGAGGGGTTACCAGGTCAACAAGTCAGGTGGAACAACGGTATCCATCAAAAAACGTGGTGGATGGCAGACTAGCTGGTCTGATGCAAAAGTGTTGGCTAGCTGGCCTTCTGATTTCAATGGCAAGAGTTGATGGAAATACCATAGATTGGTATTGAATCTCAATTGTGATTTTGGGATGGTGCGGCGTGACCCGCGCTCATGCTCCACTCCAGCAGCGTGAAATGTGGAAAAAAAACACATGCACATCATTTATCATGGCTCAAAAACAAGTGTTTCAATTGTGTTTACCAGTCAACGTTTGGGGCTGCGATTTGCAAAGTTGCTGGTTTCTGGAGCGGGCTTCGCTCATTGATCTAGGGCTGACATTGAAAGAAAAAAATAGCTGGTCGAAATTGTTGCCAGCCGTATAGAGTCTTTACCACATATCGGATTTCATGTGTGGTTATTCTGGTTTAATGCCAATACATTAGTGTTTTGCGTATTTGCTTGGTTCAGCATATATTTTGAATACAATCTAACTTATATATATATATATTGATGTTACATGTCTTTGATAATGCATTTGCGAAACCAAACATGAATCCTATATGGTGACTCCAGCACTTGCACTTGCACGACTGAACTGTGGTCACTTTTGATTCGGGAACCAACCGCCAAACCATTCACCACGAGCTGTTGGTCCAAGTTTCTCCCAGCCAAATCGCTGTTGGCATGATGCAGCGCAATGGACCTGGACTGTGGCTGTCTGCAAGGGCAGCAGCCACTGTGCTGGCGTTGGGGGGGCCCATCATCATGTCACCTAGCTGAACCATTCAATCACTTTGGTTGTCCAACCAATAGTATCCAACTTTGATATGCACAACAGCTTTTGTAGATAATTTGGACCCTTGTATGATAAATATGTACCAGCAGTAGGCCAACTTGGAGCAGGGTGTATGTGATGGATCCATGATTATCCCAAATAGGATTCATGGTATACACAAAGACTGGCCATTATATATTCATCCAATGTTAGTATGCGTGATGTACCGAACATGGATGCCTACATATAGCAAACTCGATCCGAGGTTGCACATATGCGATTACATATGTCAAGTGGCCTTGACCGACACCACTTGCAATGGCATTCGATGGCAGCGGGTGGGGGCCCCTATGCTGGACCAGTTTGCACTTGATCACTCTCAATCTTTGTGCTGCCCTGCAATTAGATGCATTGATAGACTGATGAGTTGGGGTCATCAACTTGGATGTGGTAACCACATGTTCCATATACTCTATGAATAGTAGATATGCTGCTGGCCTCGAAATTAAATGGTGAACACAATTCATTAAAACACATTCATTAACATGTGATCTTGTAAAGATATACTACATCTTGCGACCGACCAACCTCATGCATGATTCAACTTCCAAGCCGCTAACCCCTTGCAATCAGGACTTGGATTCCTATGAGCTTTTTGCTGGCTCATCTGTACTTACTGGTGAATTTCGTTTGGACCTGAGATTCACTGAGCGTTCCTACAATGACTGAGGCAACAAATTACATACTTCATTTAAAATTTATTACCCATAGGATTCATGTATGGTATATATATATGCTAACATTTGGATCCTATGGGTTATGATTCATGTATAACAAATGTAACATATCTCGATCAATAATTAAGATTCATCTGTCCAAAATTCAGTGGATGAGTCATGGCTCGCAACAAGGCCGACAGGGTTGCAAGTCGTCTTGACCTCAGGTATGTTCGTTGGTCAGAATTGCCAACATACTTTTGGTGCTACATGGTTCCAACCTGATCTTCTTTCAATCCTTGATGATCATCATGATTATGAGGCAATGGATGGACCTCATGCACCGACCCGAAGATGATTTCTGCTCAGTACAGGGATTTATCCTAGCGGTCAGGGACACGATGCGTGTCAAGCGGGGTGGCCTATTATGGGCAGGACACCCATGCAGTGGGTTCCTTGTCTTTTCAACAACCAAGTCACAATGAAGAGCTTCTGAAACACATAAAGTCAGCTCATTGTCCCTGAGTCCTTAGATGCAGTTTAATTGCCGCCATGTGCGTGTATACTTATATATATATATATATATGTATATATATTTGTAGACATGTATACTATATATAATATATATATATATATATAGGTATCTACAAACATTCACCTCATATATGTTTATATATGTATGTGGATATATATATATATATATGTTTTTGAATTTGCCAATGCAAGCCGAAATATCATAATTGTTCTGAATTATTGTGATTTCAAATATTTTTGAATTTTTACAAATACCAAGTTCGTTTGTAGGGTATATAGTATCGATGAAACTGTAGTTATGTTTTTACGTACATGTATATTGACATTTCTTGCACAGACACGCATATATATATATTGAACACTTGCTTCAAATATGGGTATGTGAATTGTGCATACAGCCATGAATTGCATATATACATACATGTGCACAAGAAACACATACATAAATGTAAATAAACATAATTGATTTGTTTCCAAACATTGTCATCTTCACATGCGTGTGCACATGTGTTTGATAGATATATGTGTATATACATGCCGATGGATCTTGTCATGTGTATAAGACACTCACATATCCAGACATGAATACATGCTATACATCTGATTTTATGTTATAATATGGTTGGCTTCAACACCTGCTGACTCAGGTTCGTGTGGGTGTCATCTGGAACGCACTGGAGACACTTGTCGATTCTTGGTGACGACCGAATCTAGATTGCAATCGATATGATAGCCTTTGGGGCTTTGGCTGGATGTCAGGCAACCTCAACATCCAAAAACTTGAGAGCTTGTATTTCATCTATGTTCCTGATTTGATGTTAAGGACAACCATCGGTTAGAGTGGCGAATAAGTGCTGCGCCCGATTTGCATTATTGATAATCCTCTGCATTGCCTTGCAAGTGCATTGGGTTGAGCCTTGGCAGAATACAATGCTACCTGTAATTGTTGGTTCTATTACTTACATGCTGGCAGAGTGACATGCGATGCTTAACTATATCAATATTGGGATTTGGCTTACATCATTGCAATGTATATACAAACATGTTTGATATATATATATATATGGGTATGTCTCAAATTGAGGTGCCCTTTTCTCCTCTTTAAAGTATAACATTTTGGGGGACCAAAACCATCTCAAAAAATTACCCCTGGCAGGGGTATTTTTTTTGGGCCAAAAAGGGCACCTCATTTTGAGACATACCCATATATATATATATACCCATACCTCCATGTAAGGTGAATAACTATTAGATTGACCACTATATTATGTATTTTTTCAAAACTTCATCCCAGTGTTAGTATACCATATACATGGATCATGTGGGATGTGCGATATTTGAAGAATGTGTTCTGTCAAAGATCACCCAAGCATTAGTTGAATCCACACAGATCACGAGGTAGAGCAACCTGCATCTTCTTCTCTCATCTACATGCCCTACATTCAGCATGTGATCGATGCCATGAAGTCCAGCTGTCGGACAGCCGGATCGGTATTCTACAGGCGTTTGTGCTTTGGTTTGATTAACACATACAACCATCTATGTTGGATTCTGGATTCATTCAAATTAGCAAAACTGCATTGTAAGCATCAAAAACATTAATGGAGCCTGGGATAATCCAAACATGGATTTCAGTACAGACAACTCAGAAGATAAGCATCTCTTCCATGATCACTGACACCCTGCCCTGTCTAACTCCACTAAGTTGGCTCGGGCTATATGGCCATCCATCACCGAAAGCAAGCTGGCTACTGGGAACCCCGTGGCAGCCTTAGACATTCGAAATCCACTGCTTATGAAGATCAGTAACTAGTGGTTATTGATTTGATATTGTCGATAATCAGGATTGCAATTATATGTTTGTACTTCTTCGCATTGCACGAAAAAATGATCATCATTATGTTTGGATCAGGAAATAAGGTTTAGCACTCTTAACCAACAACTTGTTTGGTGTTTTTTCTGCCTGCAGGATCAATGTTTACATTTTATTTGCTACATTAATGCTACATAATTGCAACTGTAGGTACATATATTGTGGATCCTCTAAGGTGTATAAAGATATTGATATATGTGTATGTTCCACATGCTTCAGTTGTGGTGAATATATTTTTATATATGGCAATTGATGGTAAATAGTTGCCAATGTAGCTTTATATGCCATGTATGTATCTTATTTATTTATAAGTGTGCGCTCTGGCTCTCAGGCCCTGGATTATCGAGCTCAACGCCTACTTGCCCAAGTGGAAACGGGAGGAACTCAAGACAGCCAACAATGCCAATGGTTACGAAATGGTGAAGAAGTACGAAGATTCCCATGGGATTTCGAGAGTGTGGTGGGCTTACTTCTCACATATACACATATATCATTGCATGTTCAGACATAATCTCTGATGATCATGTGGATATGTAATAAACATCGGAATACTAGTTGATAGAAAAACCACATGAACAAATTTATTTGACTTTAGTTTGAGATAAGCTAGGGCCCATCAAAATCCACATGAGCTTCGGGATGATTGTGTCATGAACTCTGATATTGTTGACCACTTGTATAGGAAGCTGATCAATCTACCTTCTGTATGATTTGCATTCCTGGAATGCGATCATGTATTGAATCATCCTAAAATCATGAACATGATGTTAGTATGTATATAGTATATATATATGTAAATATTGCTCTAGTTTATGGGGTGTGATAGTCACCACTCGCTACACCACTGAGCATGCCAAGAGGCCACTTGTCTCTGCACAGCCTAGGTGCGGAGGGCGAAATATGAAGGATTCTGCGCACTACCCGGCCCCATTTGCTAGTTGGGTTGTTGGTCGACACTTGTCTTCTGTTTCTGGGATTGCAAGTGGGCCATCCAGAAAAGCCATACTTGGTTAATGTACAGCCTTTTGTCAAGCTTGTCAATAGTTGTCTTTGACATAACTTCCTGCTTGTTTTTGAGCGCCAAGAGTTACATTGTGGGTTTTGGAATTGGAATTCCTGACCGAACAAGTAATGTTGTTTGTGCTTGCATGAGCTGTATGTTTATCAAGGCGCAACATGACGTCAATTATGAGTGATAAACCAAAATGTTTCCAGACCATGATCAATCCAACTACATAGTGCGGGTTTGACATACTGAGTCATTGGCAAACTGGTTCTGTTGGATGTGAGGGCTTCTCCTTGGTTCAAAAACCATCAATCAACACATCACCAAAAAAATACCACTAGTCAGTTCCAGCTAAAGTTAAAGTTTGAAGAAACCACAAACAGTATCAAGCAATATATTGATACCATCAATGCTGATGCAGCAAGTGTATAGTAACAGGTACATTGTGTTAGCCAGTTTTTCATGAATAGTTATTTTGTATACCACAAATGGATTCCGTGGATACATGTGCATATTCAACAATTGCAATACAATGTAGATTTATCATTATAAACTATATTATCGATGAATTGATCATCAGGCCTTTCCTGAACTATAAAACCCAAATCATTTAGCCGGGTGTCCAACAAAAAACATTTTCCAGCCAAACATATGTTGGGTGGATCCTGCTGCTTCTCAGGCAACACTTCCTGAAGTTCACATTGCAGAGGAAGACCTTGCATCCCAAAAACCGTTGGTTTCCTGGCCACTGCATTTGGATCGTTGGGACGATGGCCACACATACAAACCAGTCAGGTTCACAGCATCTGTGAACTATAATATAGTAGGAACCATTGGTTTTCAACAGTCCAATGTCAAGAACAATCAGGTGGATGGATGGTACTGTCTTCATAGCATCATCTTATATATGTATAGACGTGCATGCATACATACATACATACATACATACATTACTCACAATCAATCATACATTGCATACATTATAGAACTCATTACATTCATATGTGCATACATACACACACACTATTACATTGCAGTCATACATACATACATGCATGCATACATACATACATACATGCATACATATATACATACATACATACATACATACAAACACACATACATAAACATACATATAGACACAAAGCTGCATACATATAAATATATAAATATACAATTCCCATTGGATACATGTACATGGTTTAAATATTCACATTGGCCATCAATTACCATCAACATCATCTCAAATCAATATAAAATAATATGCCATGTATGGATACAAGATGATGCCGGTACTATATACCAAAATTGGAATACTTATCATCATGATGAAAAATGGCACATTGTGATAAACTAAGCATGTGGTATATATATATATATATATATCAAAATATTCAGATATTCATATATGTTTGTTTTTTGTTTATATTATAGACATCTGACATTATTATACTATTTGACATTCCAGTCTACCCGTGCTATGAATATCCATAGATGCAAATTCACCATCACTTACAATATATTAAAATATAGATAATGTAATCAATACATCACATGAATCATGTTTAATCCATTACACATGCCCATTCCTTCAACTCCCTGGATCAGGAGTTCCCACGACCCGCACTACATGTGCATGGCTAATGTGCATCCCTTGTGATCTGGGATGAACAAGCTCTGTAGTTACCACTGATGGATTTGGTTAATATTGTATACACACAACATATATCATATATATATATATGAATATGGAGAAAGATAATATATACTTATAATAATTTTTATAATAGTTGCACAAAGACGTGTTGATAAATATCACTGGTTGATGCCCTTGTGAGGTAACCATCATTTACTTCAAACATAACGTATGCCCTTCTGCCAAGGTACCACCATTCGAATGGTGCCATGCAGACCTCGAAGAGCTCAGGGAATTCCTCCGGGGTGAGATCCAGTGTGGGCGCTATCAACCAACGTTGAATCTCCCATTGTAACTGCTGGGTGCCCCATCTACTTCGATGGTTTGGATAACCAGTAGTGGGAAAAGATGAGTTGACCTTTTCTGTTTACAAATATGTGGCTTGTTTCCAAGCCAGTGCACAATTCAAATGTCAAATTGTTGGTCACAAGATCAGCATTTCTTAGCATTGCTGACTGAGATGGTCACGTGACACTGCGTGACATGAGCGTGACTTCGCGTGACATGAGTCTCGGAAAGGGAGTCTCGAAAGTCTCGAACTCTGTGAACGTAATTAAACTTTAAAGCTAAACAAGCTAAGTTCTCGAAAACTCTCGGAAAGTCTCGAGTGACATCAGCGTGACATGGCGTGACATGGCGTGACATGATGTGCCATGAACAACTGCATTAACCCCATGTCTTTGTTCCCTGAACCGTAAGGTGATTTTGGAGGTTCAAATTGTCTTGGGAAATACGTTTCCTGTGCCATTGGCCACCATGCCGGCTGATCCATATGCAGATATCGATGTGGACAAGGCACATTTACCCTGTGGTAGATACAACTTTGTGTAAAGGTTATTTTGACATGCAACATTTAGTACACCGATCCTTTTCTATGATTACCATTAAGCACATATATCAAACATCATTAAATAGTTATAAATTAAACATACATGAATCCTAATATATATTATTGGGTGTCTCCATATCCATACATATATACATATATTACCAGCATTGGCTATGATATATCATAAAAAATCACCACAATGTTGTTATTAATTTTATGTATATACTCTAGTTCGATCGGTCATAACTTCAAAATATTGTCGGCTTACCCTGCCCATCTCCACGCACGATCGAACCTTCTCTGCGGCCTCTGCGATGCTGCAGGTGGTGGCTTCGGCCTTGGGTGCAGCAGAGCATCGGAGATCTCGGCTTTCGGCTGTGACAAATGCTACAACTCGTGCTACAACCCCAGACTCTGTGGCCCGGGTTGGGGTTAAGAGAAACCTGAAAGCGGATCGGAACCCAGCATCAGCTAGTACGGCAGCCTCTTCATCGAAATCAAATGTGGAAAAGGTTACACCAGATGCAAAGCATGTGAGGACTGGTGGTGCTCCAACACCAAAAGCGTTGTTTGTGTCCCCCACCGCTGATTCTGATGTGATCATGGAGGTTGACCAAGGTGTGGTATTGAACAACTCTTATCTAAACTTCAACTTTGTTTGTTCATTTATCGATTGATCAACAGTTACTATATATGTACAACTACCAGATATCGGCCATCATGATGATCCTGGAATGATTCTTCATCCCAAACTAAAAACCATTTAAATGGAACCTGGAACACCTTGTTCAGATTCATGGGTTATAAATGAACGATTGATGTATATATATATATATACATATATATATATATCAATTGGATTCTCCATCAACAACAAGGCTATGATGGAATAATCTGTTTGAACAAATCAATTTTTGTTTCGCATATACCCTGTAGGTGACAAGCTTCGTCGCGGGGTTAGCAGTATGACAACACTTCCTGCTACAGAGGAGGAGATTGAGGCAGCACGTGCCACCTGGTTGGAGAAAAAAAACAGCAATTTGGGCAACCAGTGTTCAATGATTTACTAGTCATCAACATGTTTCCTGCTCACTTGCTAATTTTCCACTTGGGTTGGTCCCCCCAAAAAAGGCCCCCACAAGTCCCAAAATCTTTCATAAAATGTATGGAAAACACTGTTTTTGGGGGACTTGTGGGGGCCTTTTTTGGTGAACCAACCTAAGTGGAAATTTACCATGCTAACTTATTTGGTATCATACTTTTTTGGCAACATCTACACTTTTAGAATATATATATATATAAATAAATTACAGATCACTCCTAAACGGAACCTGGGAATTTTCCATTTAGTTTCGGATTGTCATGTTATTTTCACCTGTTTTTCTTGATGTGTAACAAGTGACCTGGAAACCCTTTTTGGGGGGTCAAAAAACGGGCTGCCAGGACACTTGTTGAAATTCAGTTCAAAATGGAAAATTGCCAACGGAACCTATGATTGTAGAATAAATTAACACAAGCGAAATGGGATCTGGCATATATATACCAACCTCGGGATAATAGGCTTTGTTGGCTGAATCAACTTATACATGAATCCTTGCAACTCTGCTTACCCACTAAAACGCATGATCCAGTGTGATAATGCGGCAATGCATTTCATCATCATCATCATCAAATATTTGGTCTTGGAACCTGAACCAAATATTTGTGTAAATGAATTATGGTTATGTTTCAGGTTCATATATTGTTTATCAAAAAATCAAATTCCACGATCCATCTGTTGGGTTGCCTCTTTACATCACTGAGGCTTCTTTCATGAACCGTGAAGTGCCACCACTACCACAGTTGGGCCAGGGAACTGGAGATGTTGGCCTCGCAGTTCAGCCGGAGGTACCTTAGCCAAATCGGTTTGATGAAACCATCAATATTTGATTAGTTTAAGCGGGGATGGCTCACCAACTGCCACCATGCTTGTGTGGTGTATATATATATATATATGTATTTATATGGGTACATATGCTGTATATCACCAACAAATATATCCTGTATATATATATATATAATCCATATTTGGTACATGTTGGCATTGGCCAGGATGAAACATGGATAATTGTTATATATGCTAGTTTTGATATTTACCACACATAGAACCTATATTTACACATATCAACGTATGCATCTCCACCTGCGTACATGCACCATGTTTAAGGTTGATTTTACGATAGATCGGTTCATACATATATATATATATGTATGTACCAACACCTGGTTGACCTTAATTAACTAGCATATATATACTTTAGACTCGGATCCCACATGATATTCACAATATACATATATATATATATATACACATTACGTTCACCAACATATATAATTGGTAGTTCTTTGCCTATATATATATATTATACTCCTGGTTCTGGCATTCAGGTTCACGAGATGTTGAACATCTTGGCGAAGAACCCCGTGTTTGCTTCGAATCCTGCCTGTTTGGCAGACTTTGTGAAGTCTCTGGTGGCAACAAGTGCCCAGGCCATCCCGACCCCAATGCACAAACCTGCAGGGGAACCAGATCCCACACCTACGACGCCAAGTGCAGCAGCAGCACCAGCAATGGCAGTTCAACACAACACAGGGGGTCGTGATGAGGTTGAATCGTCCAAAGCTGTGGAAGCACGTAAGCAGTTCTGGTCGAAGTTCAAGAGGCCATCATCGTCATCATCGCAGGATGCTGGGCTCAGCCCCAGATCGGAAGCTTTGTTGTCCCTCCCAACACTCAGGTTGGGTGAGGAAGTGCCTGATGAGAAGGAGTCAATCGAAGTGATTGGTTCCCAGGAGTTGACACCCCAAATGGCAGAACCTGTGGTGCCCCATTGCGGCCCGATTCCTGACACGGTGCTTCCTGATTCACAGGCTGCTTCGCCGTGCATGGCCAATGCAGTGGTGCATCTGGAGGATCCTGAACCTGCTTCAGAAGGCCCTGGCAAAGATGGTGAACCAGTCAACCCAAAGGCTTTGCAGACGGAACCTTCCGGCTGCACCGGACCTCAGCCTGCTGCGGAGGACCTTGGCAAAGATGGTGAACCAGTCAACCCAAAGGCTTTGCAGATGGAACCTTCTGGCTGCACCAGACCTCAGCCTGCTGCGGAGGACCCTGGCAAAGATGGTGAACCAGTCAACCTAAAGGCTTTGCAGATGGAACCTTCTGGCTGCACCAGACCTCAGCCTGCTGCGGAGGACCCTGGCAAAGATGGTGAACCAGTCAACCCCGAGGCTTTGCAGATGGAACCTTCTGACCGCACTGGACCTGAACCTGCTGCAGAAGGCCCTGGCAAAGATGGTGAACCAGTCAACCCCAAGGCTTTGCAGATGGAACCTTCTGGCTGCACTGGACCTCAACCTGCTGCCTCCCCCATGGAACCGATGATGCCTGCCTCGCATTGTTTGAACAATGTGGTTGTGCATTTGGATGATCCAGGCAGCGATGGTGAAACAGTCAACCCAAAGGCTTTGCCGATGGAACCTTCTGACTGCACCACACCTCAACCTGCTGTCCCTGCAGTGGAACAGATGGCACCCTTGCCCGATTCCCAGCCTGACTCCATGATGGTGGATTCTGAGCCAGAGAAACCTTCCACAGACCCTGCTGGATCGAATTCAGTAGCTGAAGCTTTGAAGCGGGTGAACACCGTGGACCTTGAGAATGGAAAGACCCCAGCGCCACCGCAGAGCTTGATCGCTCCAGCCAGCGTTGGAGTTTCCACGGTGGTTCTGCTTGATGTTGGTGGAGTCGTGCAGCCTGTGACAGTCCCCCTTTCACCACATCAATGCAAGCTGGCTGGATTGACTTTGGCCAATGAAGGTTCTGATCCCATCCCGCCACCCCCAGGTTTGAACCAATCACCAGCTGTGCCACCACCAGCTTTGATGCCTCCACCTTCAACGGTTCCCAGAGGATCAGCCCAGTCTGCTGCTCCAACCACGCACGCATCCACAGAACTTGATGATCAGACCTCCGAGGCTGAGACCCTTCCAGAGCCCTCACTTGCAGGTGATGATGATGGATCAGGTGAGCTGTCGTCAAAGCAGATGCTGAGGAACATGTACATGCGGTTCAGCAGAAGCCAGAAACGTTCCCAGGTAGCATTGGTAGAAATGAATCGGAACCAATAATAAGATATGTATATATGATATATATATATTATATGTGTTAAAGGAATGGTGATAGATCAACCAATTTTTTTTAAATAGTAACCTGTAGGATCCGTTACACACACATATATATATATTATAAGCGCCATAGGATCCATATATGGTAAATGAATAGTAAATAATGAGCAATGTAGGCAAATATTTCCATTGGATCATGTAATTATAATATGGTCCATAGGAACCATGTATATGTAAATATTTATATATATATATTAGTAGTTGTCTGCTCAGCCATGGTTCATCCTTGTAGCCTAAACTGCCCAGCTTCAGGTGCTGACCTCCCGAAGCCCATCAAGGAGAAGTTCGATGCTCTGAAAGCCCTGGAGAAGCAGAAGGGCGACTTGTTCACTCATGGATGGGGATGGAATAAGACAATGCACATGTTGGTTAAACACCGCAAATTTACTATGTACATGTATTTTGGCATCGTCATTTACCACAATATGTGTATATATATATATATATATGGCATCATGTTTTTGGCTCATTTAGCTGCTGTGCTGACCTTGAAAAATGACACTGCAAAAAGATTATTTCATGGATTGATTTTGGCGTGACAGGTTTGTATCAGTTTGACATCAATGTGTGACAGATTAAAAAAAAACACACAACCACTACACTTGGAATTAATCTGCAATATATGCAGTGATGACTAACTATACAAATATATATATATGTTCAAAAAATTATATTGAGTATCGTATGGTGTGTAAACCTGCACCAGTTATTATCTACCCAATAAAATATCTGATACCAGGTATATTATGTCTGGATCCTATTTTGGGAATGGCAACATGTACAATCCACACACCCCAATGGTTGACATGTTGGGTACATTAGGGTCCAATGCTTCAAACACTACTTTTCAATCATGAACAAGGTATATCGTTGATGCGCATGGATAGTGATCTAGATTTCGGACTATCCCTTTATCGATCAATGCCACTCCGAGCTGTAGCCAAGGCATTCATCACCCAGCTGTTCGAAAGGAACGCCAGCAGCTCTTTGAAGAGTTCGTGCAGTCCAATGAAGATTGGGCCCAGTCTTCGATGGCAGTGAGCACAGAACATCGCGATGGACACCAAGTGCGTGGTGTGTATAAGCTCATGAGCAAAGAAGAACTTCGATTTAAAATTTGAACGATGATAGTCATTTAGGTGTTGCGAAAACTATTTTTTACAACTATGCACGTTGTTTAACCTATTTGATTCACTTGATCAACAAATCACATAAACGAATCTGATAGTTTCCATGGCCCATCGGATCCACATATATTGGATATATGTTTTTTTGTGATCTTCAAATATATATATATAAATATATTTATATATGTGTGAATCCCTGGGTTTGGAATTACAGTGATGGCAAATATTTTATTCTATATATGGTTGGTAAGATTGCACATATTATAAGATTCAATGATTAATGGTAAGCGGAATGGTACCACCTGGATCCAGGTGGTAAGTGTCTGGGTTGTGGCAACTGATTGATGTTACATTTCACCGATGTATCATGTCTTTTCCCCACCAAGGATTTGATGAAGAGATACCACAGCAACGAATCTATCGTCCTGGACATCATCAAAGCAAAGGCCACCTAGATTATGTTGCAATTGTGGAGCATATTGTAATGTCATGCCTCTCCATGGAATCGGATTTTATGTTATCTTCCATTTATTGGTTTAACATTGGATGTAAATTTGGTACGCAGGAAGAGCTGAATGACTGGGAATTCAACCCGGACGTGCCCAACATGAAGCTCTACCGTTGTTGGGATTCGTCTGCGGTCATCAATACGACCGACCAGTCTCGAAGTGTGAGGGTTCAGAGAGAAGGTGAGCTTCATGCATCAGAAGCTGCTTCGTTGATGTTGGGGCCCCATTGCAAACCAACCAGGGAAGAATCATACATAAGACACCAACACTCTACCCCATATCATCCATGTAAAGCATAGAACCTAATATATGGATTCTTTTAGTATCTAATTCATTGTATATATAAATATGTTTTTTTGGTCTTGGTTGCCGCTATGAACAAAGTAAACATACAGTTGCTATACATGGATGATAAGGGGTATGCATACTGAACATATCAATCATCATGATGGCTCCATGGGTTTACCTAGGTCGAACCCTGCTTCCGTGGATCCTTCCTTCCAACGAGAAGGCCGTCCTGGTGGTGGTTCTGGAGGACCGCAAGGCAACCTTGGGGCGCCAGGCACTGGTGATGGTAATGCTGATCAGTCGAAAAGACAACCAAAGCCACCAAAGATCCCGAAAGCAAAGACACCAGCCCAGGAAGCCAAAACAGTACTTTGGTTTGATTAATAGTTATTTTCACCTCGGTCAATGTTTCTAGGCTGCTCAGTTTTGTTTTTTTTAGATGCCAGTTTGTCAGAAACTGCACTTAGGCAATGACGGCAGCATCCTCTTTGATCTTGGAATGCCAAGGTTACTTTGGCTATATCATTAAAATTGTATGTTGCGAACTTACCCATCAAAATGTTTAAATTGTGGTATCCAATCAAGAAACATCAAGTGGTAAGTCAATAAGTTCAGTGGGTGTTCTCAACCAACATGTGGTGCATCATTGATCCACAAACCTTTTGTCAAACTGTGTGTTTTCCAAGGTTGGGGTGCGAAGCTGCAACAAGCAAATGTGCTCCACTCTTAGTTTACTTAACCAAAAATCAGGTGAATGCATACTGTTTACTCCAATGTAGGATTCATGCATCGTCTTGTTACCTACATCGCTGGGGCCATAGGTACCTATAAATATTTTATATACTAAAATTAATAGTTCTGAATGTAGGCGTATGGACAATGCATGGATCCTTAAAACTACAAAGTTTTTTGAGTGAAGCCTTGTCGATCATATCTAAATTAGGCCTGAAGCTATCCGCACTGCAGCGATTGCGGATTTGTCAACCAACTTGGAAGCGTTGAAGGATGGCCGGCAGAGCTTGGAGGTGAGGTGTCATAGCTCTAGTTTGGTTTCCCCAAATCTTTCCCCAAATCTTCCAGCTAAAAAAATGCTTGTACTCAGTGCATCATTCAACAAGTAGATTTTTTTCAACGAAGTGAATCAGTATTGCTCAGCTTACCAATCAAACCAAAATAATTGATGTGTGACTCATCATCCGTGATTCAACCATTCAACCATTCAACAGTGATTTTTCTGTGAAATCATGTTCATCGTACAATTCATTGACTGTATATGTAAGACACATGGATATGTATCAAACAATAACTCAATGAATAGTTGATTTAAATCTGTAATTTCATGCAGTCATGCAGCCGATTCTTTAATCCTCGTTATATGTCAGCATCATACAGACATATATCAATATCTTATCTTTGGCGTTCATATCAACGTTGATGTACTGTACATAATTTCTATTTATGAAATATATATTATATTATCGATGATAATTGATGCATAGTTACAATATTCTCATTTAACTTGCCCTGTCAGCCAATTGTAAGTAATCCATGTTGACAAAAGGAACATATATTGTTCAAACCCTTCCATCCAACACAGCCGATACATAATAATGACAACCATGATCAATTATATAAGATTTCCCCTCATTTATATTTGGTTTGTACAACCATCCTCCGACAGGCATGCGTTTCTGGTGGAGGTGATGACACTCAACTTCGGACTGCAACCAACAGTCTTACGAAGGCCATTGCTGATTACAAGAATGCATCGGCAACCGTGAAGGGGCTCGAAAGTCGAGCAAAAGCTGCCGCCAAGCCCAAGGCTAAGGCGAAGGCAAAGAACAGAGCCGAACCGGCTGTGTAGAGCCTGGCCAAGGGACAGAGCTCGCTTTTTGAAAGGGTCGACATTCTGGCTTGTGCTTAGGTGTTTTGGGAGTGCAGGTAACCATCCTGGCAGAAGAAAACCATAGTTTATTTATCGCTCAAATAGGAATATTGTAGACATGAATTTGTTTAGTTGTTTCCTGAACTTGAGGCTGAGCGCCAGGATCCCTGCAGACAAGCTGCACAAGTTGCCAGCAGATGTCACCACCAAATCTAGATCAGTTGATCCAAACCATGATGATCATTGCAGCTTAATCCTGGACTTCTGGGATGCCATTGCGAAACTGTAGAGTGGTTCACTATACCATGGTTCACTTTAACATAATCATGATTGTGGCATTTTTTATTCTACCGATGTTGCAGTTGATCATAGAAAAAATGATTGATTTAACAAAACCAAAACTAATCCTTTCCAATGGCTGGCCTGGATCACCGGGCGCCAGCGATGCCAAGCGGAGAAAACATAAGCATGCCATATGTTGCCCACACCCTTCCAGTCATGGCCAATGGGATGAGAAACAAATCGTTGTTTACACGTAGAGGAATCCTATATATATATACTCATATATGTATAAATATATCTTTATATATGTAGAATATTACTTGGATTGAAACAATGTTTACCATATATAATGTTTACATCATGGTTTTTGCCCAATGAACATCAGTTGCTGTGAATGGCTAATAATCTTGATGATGATATTACACAAGATTTAACATTTTTTGAACGATATTTGCCACCACCTATTACAGTATCACACCCGAAGCCTGCCTTCCCATCGCAGATACATCGTTGGCGGAGCACCTCATTTCCACGCTGGGCAGGGGAGTGGCTTGGTCCCCCACTTGTTCATTACATTGTTTGGGCTGACTATCCAGTGAATTATTGCTAACCCCATCAGTTCATTATGAAAATAACCAAACATAATATGATTATGCAATAAACCATCATCCATGAGTATGGCAATGACACTAACCCTAATGATCACTTATTTCTAGATTAAACTTATTCTTTTAATGATCAGGCATATTATAAACCAAATGATCTCATTGATATCAACAATTTAGGGTTTGTCTGTCTAATCCATTATCCATGATCTGGTACATGACACTAACCAACATATATCAAATGGTTATTCATTATTCGAAGTTTAAGACTTGTTGGTTTAATCATCGTAAGTAGCATGAATCAAGTGATCTATTGCATTGTAGGATTCATTTTGTTTGTTTCCAATACTTTTATATTTTATTATCTGTTTGATGATGATAAAAATCACATACACAATGAAGATAGGATCCTCCCTTGAGCTAACCATGGAACAGGATGTGCATTGTGCTTCAAGATGTATTATCCTTAATTGATGAAATTCAAGAACACCTTCGCTGGAGCTATGGGTTAGCTATTACTCAATGCGTTGGACAAAACAATCCATCAACGATTCATCAGTTGATGGTTGAATTTTAAGCACAATCTTCACAACTTTTTGGTTACATTGATAATGATCATCAATTCTTTACCTATAATTATGACCAAATAGCTATATCTGGTGAATCATAGTCTCATGTTTGATGGTTCCTTAGTCGTTGGCCCAGGCTTCCAGCTGTGCTGACCTTCAAGCTGCAGCTGCTGCTGCTGTGAAAGAATCTTGGTGTTGATTTCAGATCATGGTCAGACTATATAAATCCATACGTATGTTTATCATGTACACTGCACGGTCCGAATCCAAAGTTGGAGGTTCTTGTTCTCTGTCTCGTGCGACTTTTCCTCAATGGTTTGTAGCTTGAAGTCCAAGAAGTTTGCAACGAAACTGTTTTCGGGCAACAAACTGATGATCCACAAGGCACATAAGCATTGACGTCTTTCCATGCCCTGTGTCGTGGTCGAAAAGAAAGCTTGTCATGGCCGTGATCGAACTCAGGAATCTGGAGGCCAATGCAGCAGCATCACCAAGAAGTTAGCTCGCATCGGATCTGCTGGACGTCACCCTCAAAATGCAGAGAGAGACTTGTTCCGAGCACTGGAGCTTCCGATAGAATCACGCCTTACTATAGGCATGTTTTTTGTTATTTTTTAATGATCATATAAATGTTTTCTTTCGGTAATAAATTTGATGACTAAAAATCCAGATGAATACATTACTTAGCTCAAGTGTAAAATTTCCATATATTATATAATTGATTGATAATCTCAACAAAATAAGAAACATATCATCAATAATTAATTCTGATTGATTAGGAAATATGTATGATATATGTATGGGTGATATATCATCAGTGATAATTTTCTCATCTTATAAATGAAATTGGTTTACTTCATTGCTATGTTGACATGGTTGGTGTTGTTGGGGTGCACATCAATTCCTTCTTCATTATCATCTGGTGATGTCCATAATCTTCCTCAAGTTCAACCACACTTGATAACATTAATAATGATCGTTCTGTGAGGATCCCCAACATTCTGTCCAAGCTGTAGGACATTCATTTTATTGACATCGATGTGAGGGATATGGTGGATCCCAAACGCAAGACTACAAAGATGCGGGTGCCCATGCTGATGCCGCATGAACTCCTGAACTTTTTGTCAGACCCTTGAATGAAAACCAAGTGTGTTTGCTCTGTTTTTGCTAATCGTTCGTGATCACCCCAATCCCAACAAATCACATTATTTGTTGAATCTCATTTGAACTAATTAGTGATTATCAGTTTTTAGTCATTCCAGCGATGCTCACTTGGTCTCAATTGTTGATTGATCGAACATAATTCGTTTGATGTGAGCACTGTGATTAGGCAAACCGCAAGATCAATATTGTGGAATCTGACACTGAGCAATACTGGCTGCATTATCGAAACCATATTGGTCATCATCCGGCAATTGATCAACATGATCGGGAGCCTTCGTCTCCTTGGCATCAGCCTGTGGGCATTTCGGGGGATGATGCACGCTACACTTTGGCTGGTCGTAAGATCATCATCATGATGCTTAGCTATGTACTTCAAAGGAAGGAACGTTTCTTGATTGTTATTCATTAGCGTTTTTTCAGTGACAATAACATATCTTCCTGGGAAAAGGTGGTCTTTAAATATTGGATGTTTACCCATGAACAAAACTAAAATATCATCATCTACAGTTTGAACATATATAAACCACTGAACCATCCAGGTCTGGATCTATGTCGATTTCCATTTTTCATCTTGCGTCATGAAGTGAGCTTGGGTTTCAAGACGCTGGCACCGATCTTCCGGGTTGTGGCATGGAGCTTCAATGTGGCTAGCCCAAAAACTAGCTGACTGTAATATATATATATATATATCTGAATCATTTATTCTCAGACTAGATGATCAAGGATATATACTTTACATAACCCAGACTGTCCATATATGATCACAATAACTATAATGGTCATGCTACATGAAAATAATCACACCACAAGTGAAGTTGCTTTGACTATCTCGTAACCCTACAAGTTTGCCAATCCCTGATCATGATGCTAATAAAACACCATCGGTAACGGATACCCTCACCTCGGCTGTAAACCCAGGTGGCATTCAGCGGGAAATGGCCTTCATGTGACTTTGAAGGGCGACTTCTGAGGGATCCAGCGTCAACCCGCAGAGCTGGTTCGCCTATGGTTGCCAAATGGGCTGTCACAGAGTTCAGAGGAGATTGGAACCGTAGCCATGTTTAATCAATATATAAGATTGTCATTTTTTGGGGTGCCAAAAACGCTTAGATAATGCTGGTTGATTTATTGCAGAAGTTCTCCAATGATCTGGCTGAGGAAATGGCATGCTGAAATTTGGGACTTCCGCAAATATTATTTGTCGAATGCCATTTGCCACAAATGTATGGCTTCGAAAACCTCTGGACCCAACCAGTGCTTTGGTTTCAATTCGTAGTTTTAATTTCCAATATCTTCGGTCACTAATATATTGGATGCTGCTTATGGGATAGCTGGTTTTCACCCAAAATTAAACAATGGTTAAACAATTGTGATGTATGTCTTTCAAGTTGTGAATCAGTTAAGGTTCACCAACTTCAATAACTTCAAGGTCCTGGGTGGGATTCACCGGTTCACCAGAAATGAATTCTATACAAAGTGTGTGAAGCAATTGAACCCACTTGCTTTGATCACTGGCTTCTCACCCGTTCAAATACGCTTCTGCATGATGCATATCGTCCATCTAGGGATATGTCAGTGGCTGAATGCCAGTGCTGTGCATGAACTCAATGTGTACGGTTACTTTGGCCCTGGAGCTCTTTCAGAACAGCTGCACGTGATGACCCAGCGATTGAACCAATGGTGCTCTATGAACAGAATCAGGTGGGGCGGTAAGCTTTTAGCTTTAATTCAAAGTTGACCCATCAACCAGAAATAATCTTAGCAGTTCAATAGCAAATGAATCTTAGCCATCCAGAAAAATAATTATATTTTCAATAGATGCAAATACAATGATAATGTTAAGTTAATTTTGTTTTCTCAAATTGTTGATCATACCTTTCAGCACGGTTGATGTATGGTTAGTATCAAACCTTTGTTTGTTCATTCATTCCCTGATCATGAGGCACTACCAACCTCATATACCAACTGCAGTCATTGTTGTAGCTGCTGGAGAATACCCGGAACTTCGATTAAAGGCTTGGACATCCCGGGTCATCACAGCGTTTCTGGCAGTTGCACTCCAAGATGCCTGCAGCAAATTCACCAACGCAGAACGGCCACCACAGCTCGCAATGGCGGCAATGGCGTGCGTCAAGCTTGCTGAATGGATGTTGATGATTGAAAGATACCCTCGGTATTTGACCCAGGAACAAGCTGATCATCTTCATCGACTTTCTTGGGAGTTTCCTTAATCTGATATCTTGAGCAGCTTTTACTTTGACAGCTATGTTAAGTGTTTTGTTTTCTCCCGGTACCCTAGTGTTAATTCATATGACTTATCGCGAGCGCAAACTTGAAGGTTCCTTGATGTTTATCAAGCTTTGGCGGACCACTGTGCATCCCGTGGCATCCTTCAATATCCCAGGAAACCCAAGCATCACGTCCCTTGGTCAAGGTTTTTGCTGAATGATATGTTTGTTTTCGTTCAGCAACAATGTTATCAATCAATTTGATCCACCATTTATTCCTGTTTCACTTCTGCACTTCAGTCCATCTACCATCTTGGTTGAACATAAGTGTGTAATCAGCGCTTTCACTGCGATCCTGGCTGCTTGAAGGATCACGGTTTTTGCGGTACAAGCCGCTGGCTTCATTGGGCTCCTCCTGCCTTCTGGAGGATCTGCTGTCATAGTTATTGTGCTCCCATCCGCGAGAAGCTCTGGGGCTGCCGCCTTCCCAACCGCTGGTGTTGCTGGTCCATTCGTGTCCCCAAGATCCATGATGCTCCTGGTCTTGTGAGCTCCACTGCGGCCACTGTCCGCTACTATTTGCGCTCTCCCACCAAGAATCTTCTTCGCGGCGCTCGCCGCTACGATTCCAGCCCCCATCTCGAGAGTAGCCTGCATCGTCGCGGTGCTGGCCGCTGCTGTTCCAACCCCTTTCCTCATCTTCGTGCCAATACCCTGAATCTTGGCGGTGCTGCCCGCTGCTATTCCATCCCCAATACCCGGCAGACCATGACATGCTGGGCTTCCGAAAGCGAAGCCAATGGCGAGGAAGCAAACTACACTATCAGGTCAGCAGGCCAGAATATTTAGAATGGCGGTTGTTGATACATGTGAAATGAGGTTGTCATTATTAAAAACAAATGGGGTTACTTCTGCTCATAAACCCTATGAAATTTATCTGGTACAGGGATGGTTAAGTAGATTGTTTAATTGTGTTCTATCTGCTCCCATGGTATTATCATGCTATAGGTAAAGTAGATTCGTGTATTTGCCTATGCGCGTATGCCTTTGGCCACAGTAGTGGCTCCTTGAGCCTAGACCCATGGCGAAACAAGAAAATAGTCCAATGCCCTTGCAGCGTTAAAATTGTTGAGTTGTTGCTTTCGCTATGGTTGAATGGTTAACTGAACCTTGCGCACGTCAATGCTGCGCTCCATGCATGAATGTTCAAAGAAAAATCAAGTTTGTCTACAATTCCCTTCCATGTAGAAAAAGGGAAAAAGAAACTGCAGCAAGCCGGACCAGTGCTGGAATCGAAAGCCTGGGATTTTTTTCCAACTTGGAATCCTTCGAGCCTTGAAAATCTGCTGCTGCCTGCATTGCAAAGCTACCTTAACAATGCACTTCCCCTTTTGTCAGCTCATTTCCCGCAATCTGTGCGCACAGCACCTGCTTCAAGAAAGATCAAAGCTCCGAATCTGCGACTGATGCTTGTTTTAAAACATAAACATTGAGCAGAAGACAGGTGACAATGCCAAGCTATTAGCATTCTTTTGCTGAATTCTTCTTGCTACAATGGTGGAACAATTGCGTGGAAGAGAAAAAACATCAGTCCGAGTCAGATGCGACACTAGATCTATGGCTATGTCTGGACGCACTACTGGAACTGCTTCCACTCTTGCTATTGCTATCGCTGCTGGAGCTACTGCTTCCATGCGAAGACTGAGATGAAGCATCTGGTTTGCTTGAGCCAGACGCGGATGCTTTGCCGCTGCTGTTTGCGTTTGCCACTTCTTGCGGAACCTCGTCTGACAGATCATGCGCTTTCCGCTTCTTTCCCGCAGCTCGCTTGCAAACAACCTTTGCTGCCTGGGCTTTTGCTTTGCCTTTCGCTTTTGCCTTGGCCCGTGGCTGGGCTTTGTTCTTGGCATCGAGCGTCTCCGCTGCATCTAGTTCTTGGTCTGTTGGTGCTTTTCCAGTGGGCAGCTTTAATGCTGACAATCTTATGTCCAAGAGTCCTTCTGGCAAAACATCAGAGGATTTTATATATGCGGACGTGTGGTGCCGCTTGCGGTCATGATGGGGGGCCAAAAGACACCATGTCTGAAGCTTTCGCTTTGCTTCTTGTTTGGATTGCTCTGTTGGCCCTGCCATCATTGCACGGGTGCACCCGGTTCGGTCGCTTAGACGATGAAACGGACAAGTAGCCTGCCATTGGCCATGCGGAGGCCGTTTGTCACGACCTGTGAATGTGAACCGGAATGGTCCCCAATCAAATGAATCCGGGTGCGTTTCTGGTACTGTCTGCTTCTGGCGGCTTGACTTCTTTTCCATAACATCCGCGGAAGCAGATGTGTCTGCAGGTGGCCGCGGCGGGGCAGGTAGCGGGGCTACTTCCTCCGCATCAGCTCGGGGAACATCAACCTCTGATTGCAAAGCAGCTCCTGCATTAGATTCCACAGGCTTGGGCAGGCATGGTTCTACATCAGTCTCGCTTTCTGAAGGTATGGCTTTCGGTGGAGACGCGGAGGCTGCAGTGGGAGCAATGCTAGGGCTATAGGCCAAAGATGGCGCAGCTGCGTGCTCTCCTATTTCACTTGCGCCTCCGCTGTCAGAAACATCCTCAGTCACAAAAGACATGCTGTCTATGGAATCGAGGTCGGAAAAAGAGAAGTCTGCAGGCTCAGGAGTCTTCCCTGGACCTGCCACCATGTCCATTGGATCTGTGTCTGCGATTTGCTTCTGCTTCTGCTGGTTGAAAAACAATGGTGGCTCCACATCCAATTCTAATTGCAAATGCGCGGGCTGGCGCTTTCCATCTTGAATTTGCATAGGTGCAGAATGCTCTTCCGCAAGCCGTCCATCACTGGTACCGTCACAAATGCTCAAATAATATTTGGCGGTCTGGCCATGGTGAATTTCTGTCAAGCATCCTTGATCAAAAAGAGAATCAGAAGCGCACAAAGCGTTCAGATAAGCTACGTTGTCTTTGCTCTGAATATGTACTGTATACATATAGAAGACCTTGTGCATGGACTTTGCAGTCACCGGCGGTAAAGACCTCTTCTTGCCCTTTTCTTTTGGTCCCCGCTGCAAATTCCAACCCCTGTGTTGCAATATTTGCAACAATTCCCAGCTGCTACATTCCTGTAAGTCTTGCAGTGGCAATGCGGCAAGCTCATCCGCTGGCTTAAATACTCTCTGCTGCTTTTTCAATGCGTGCATATGTTGCAAATGGAGGGCACCTTGGCGGGTCAAAGACCAAAGAGATGCGTGAGGAGTCCTTGCCCGTTTTTCAATCGCTTTTGCGGCCTGCAATTCCCACAAGGCTCGTTGTTTTTCGTCGTCCATGTCTTCCACTTGCACGCATTGCTGCTGCGAGCACTGCGGGAAAGCGTGTTGAAGAACAAATGCTTTTAGCAACGCAGAAGCCTCTGCGGAAATGTCCGCGTTTTCCAAAACAAAAAGCAGCTCCGAATCATGGCTCCAATGTCTCATAGACTCCTTCAAACCGTTCAAATCTTGGGCAGGCTGTCCGTCCGCAAAAGACCCTGAACAAAGAGACAGCACGCTGACTTCGTGCGAAAGGCCACAAGCAGCTTCAGGGTCCACACTGACACACAAACGGCGTTCGCCGCCCTCAGATGTCAACACCGCGCCTCTATGGAGCGTGACGCAAATGTCGGTTGGTTGCAGCCGCTGGGCTTCCGCCGCTGGCAAAGCAACGCCTTTCAGATGAGCAATGCGGCTATGCACAAGCCGCAGAAACACAACATTCTCGAGTGTGAAGCCGTGATCAATCGGAGGTGGGGGAGCAACAATAGATTGAAGTGCTTCCGCATCTGTGTGCACAGTATTTGCAGATAGCATCATGATGTCAGGCTCTGCTTCCAATACCAATGCTGCCGGGTTCTGCACTGCACCGGCACTGGCCCCGGCGGGCGGAAGCGGAAGCTGGCCAGAAGCTTGCCCAAAGCTAGGGCGCCGCTCGAGAGACTCCTTCAAACCACTGATGCGCAAAGCTACGTGTGACAAACTATATAAGCTTCCCCGGATGAGCCTGCTTTGCAAATGATGTGCCATTGCGTGCCGCTCCATGTTATCGAGCGACCATGTCTGATTCCCCGGTGTCCAGCCAAGCTTCTTCATTGCGGCTTTCACCCGCTGCTCCTTTTTTGCTTTCTTGGTCTGTCTGTCTTTGCGAATTGCTTTGGTCTTTGTATATTGAGATTCTGGATCCATGGAATATAGAATTGATGCGAGGACATGCCACTTCAGTCTCACCTCGAATTTGCGGCTTTCCGCTTCCTGCCACAGGACATGATTCCCTAGCCCGCTTTTTTTGGCAAAGAGATCTGGAGAAGTGGCAAATGCTTCGAACTGAGCCAACAACCTCGGAAGCTCTGCTGAATCCTCAAGAATCGACCGGATCTCTGCAATGCGGAGCCTGCAGCTAATGAATGGGGCAGACAGTTTTCCTCGGTGCACAGTATGTTTTTTCGTGATTGCGTGCTCCGCTTCTTGAACGCGTTCCACGACAGGAAGAAACCGTAAGCCGTAGACCATGTCACGCAAATTTGGAAGGTCGCCCAAAGGCGTGCCATGGATAAAGGCTTCTAACTCTTGTCTCCCCTGTGTCTCTTTCATGAAAAACTTCATTGTCAATCTGTGGTGCAGGACATGCAAGTCAGCTGCTTGGTTTGCCACCTTGTCTGCCAATTGGTCAAAATGAAGGATGGCATCTTGAGCGGTTTGCCGAGCTATTGGGCCTGTGCAATTCAATGCGGCCAATTTCCAGGGAAAGGTTTCCCAGCATTGCAATTTCTGCCGCAGGTAAGCAACAATGAACGCCTTCCCATTTGAAAATTCCGTCAAAGCGGAACTAACTTCCGCTTCATCTCTACATTCATTATTTTGCAATAAATCCTGAATATACTCCTCTGACCATGCGTCCAACAGCTTCCACACCGCCCCACTGGCCAGATCCATGGACCTTTGTCCAGCTAAAGGGCATGGACCAAAACTCATGCCGCCGTCCCCCGAGCCAGCTTTCAAACCAATCTCTCTTCGAAGTGCGTCCAAGATTTCCCCAGCCTGTATCTCAATGTTCTTGTCGGGGTCATGTCTTGGTGGTTTTGACTTTGATGGTCGTGTGCTTTTGTACTGTAGCCACGGGTGACAGGAGCAGCCCTCGGACCAGGCGGCCAAATCCGCTGGAAATCGATTCAGCGCCAGCAGCATGGAAGTGTAGAGCCACCAAGCTTCAGATTTGTATGGCGGATGCCATCTCCAAAGGGCGGGTTTTTCAACTGCTACCTCTAAGAGGCTTCGATGTATTGGTTGCGCAAATGCTTGCTATGGAGTAAAGCTGCAATGGCTTTGAAACCAACCAACCATTGCCCATAGCCTGGAAGGCCTGATTGCAAATCCAAACACATATTGTGACATATGTGCAGCATTCCTGGACAAGGGAGCGCGTTTCCAAAGAGAAAATTGCTCTCTGTGCCTGCCTGGTCGGCAAAACATTGTGCCAGCACATCTTCTTCTGTTTGCAAGCCACTGTCCTGCATGTACTCTGGCAAGACCTGTTTCCATGCAAAGCCTTCTTCCAGCTGGGCGAAGCCCATTTCCGTCCCCATGTCTGTGCATATGCCTAGCACGCGGTGCATCACCCGCTGGGCCAAATTCTTGCTATGCGTTTCCGCGAAAAATTTCTTGCATATGCAAATCAATTTTTGTTCCAGGCTAGACGCTTGAGGACCACTTCTTAAGCCGATTGGTATTTGGGAATGCTTTATCATTGTGTCTTGCAAGGCGACGCCCGCTTCGTGCCTCTCCTGTACCAAATGATGGAATGAATCTTTCAGTGCATCTTCTTTGCCACTATGATTCCCTGCCACAGTGTCTAATTCTGACGATTGCTCCTGCGCCATTGAAACAAGGGCACGAGCAGAGTTCTGTAGCATTTGAGCAGCAGCCACGCACAGAGGGAGCTTGCCTGGCGGAATGATCCGCAGTTGGCTCAGCAGCCAATCTGTTCCTGCTTGCGGAGAAGAATCCGCCCACAAAAAAAAAACAGACCTGAGAAGGACTAGGTCCATGCACAAGGGCCGCATTTGTGTTCTCCATCCAGGATGTTATTTTTTCCTTCCAGTACCCACACAGCGCACCATCAATACGAATTTGTGAGCGGCTGATCACCGCAGAGGACGGTATTCCTGGGTCATCGCCATCACCAGGCAACATACTCTGCTGGCTTCGACATTTCAAAAGGTGGCGGAAAGTATCCGCTAATTTAGACCTGTCTCGGACACCCATGGCAGCGCACAGCGCATGCAGCAATTGTTCTGGACCAAATTCTGATCTAGTTGGGCGTTTGTTGTTTCCAGCAAAGGTATCTAGCCGCATCACCTTCTCCTCCAACATCAGCTGCAGCTCTTGGCGTGTCTCATCTGCTGCTTGCGACAGAATTTGGCCACTCCAAGATCGCAATAAACTTACAACTTGCTGGGCGTCAATAGGCCGAAATCTCAGCTCCATGGCATCCTCTGGTGTGCGTTTCCGCTTTTCACTTGCTAGAGCCTCTTTGACCCACTGGGATGGAGGAAACCCGCCCAATCTTTCCTGAAGCCCGACATGGATGGACTGTTGCGCACCTCTTTTCCCAAAATGACACCCATCCAAAATGAGTGCTTTCCATGCGCATTTTGCAATCAAATGACACACCAATACTGGCACCCGAAGAGCCGCAGGTTTTTTCAAAAAGTCGCTGATGTCCTGAGATGGTTTTCCGAAATGAGCTTCCAGCTCCTCGCGGGTCTTCCCGCTCCACATGATAATTTGTTCCAAATCAAATTTCTCTGGCTCCCACAAATCAGCATGAAACCTTTGAGGGGAATGGGACAAAATGGGCTTTGGAAAAGCAAGAAGCTTATTGACATACAACGACAAAGTTGAATGCGATGATGATTTCTCAAGCGCTTCAAACAAGCCTTTGCGGAAATATTCTTCCTCCGCTGTCCAATCCGTCAAAATTCCATGTGCAAGTTTCCAGGCGATACGGAGACTAGGCACAGGATTTGAGAAATCCCTGAAAATTCTTTATTGGCACCACATTTGTCTCCGCTGCAACCTGTCAAGCGCTTGCGTTCCCGCTGATCCTCCAAAACATGCTGCAAGCCATGCTTGCGAGCAAGAGCAACAACCCAAGGTTCTTCGGGTAGAAAAAATTTGCGGGTCATTGGATCCCCGCTTCTCGAAACAGCATTGACCCTCGCCCGGCCACTGCGAGGAGACAAAAACAGAAACGCCATGGCTCTGTATGGGCTCACAAAGAAGGAAATTCTAATTCCGAAAAGTTCATTCATCAAATGCAGACAATTCGGCGGCAACTTTTGTCGTCCAGTTTCAATTTCATATCGAATGTATTTTGCTCTTGCATTGATCAGCTAAAACTCTTAAGCCAAAGGATTCTAAATTTACACAAGAACCAAAACATCACACCATCGCAGCAAATACTTCTCAAAGATTGAAAACCATGTGAATCTTTTTCTTTTCATTAGAACACGGCGAGGTAACATTGGAAGACATGCCACAGGTATGATTTCAGGATAACGATTTTTTAAAAAAAAACAATAAGGCTACAATATTGATAAAAATCGCTGCGCGCATGGGATCTATATCAGAACCACTGCGAGCAAGGACTGGTGGAAATCCAAGAGGTTCAGTCTCAGCCGGAACATGTCCCAAACGATTGCCTGAAAAGCCTGAAAAGGGGTCCCCAGATGCAATGATAGAATCTCATGAAGGTATGCTAGCCGACAGGAAAGATGACCCACCAGTTTTCAGCCGTGTTGCCAAGCAACCCATTCCTGATCCGAAGCAGCAATCTCAAGATCCCATCGAGACTGTCGAGACGTGCACAGTGACCTCTAGAGTGTCTCATAGCCATGTCCAGCCTTGCCGAGCGCTTTGCAGCCATGCAGATTTCCCAGTCCAAGGAGACCCAGGACCTGGACTTGCAGAAACTCAGCTACGACCAGCTCAAGGAGATGCCCATCAGGTTCGGATCAGCCAAGACCGGCCAGAGTTTTCTGACAGTGGTGAAAGAAGATCCGAAGTACTGCACGTGGTTTCTCCGCCAGTACGGCAACAGTCAGAAGCTGGAGCACAGAGAATTTCTTCGGTTCCTGGAGTTGTGGACAGAACGTCAAGAACTGGAACAGAATGTGGGTCAAAAATCCACTCCAGCTCTCATGACAAGCAAGCCCAAAGCCAAGGCCAAGAGTGGAGGGGGACATGGGAAGTCTTCCGAACGTCCCATGACGATCGATGTGGAAGAGGAAGAAGAGGAATCCTGGGATGCAGTTTCACTCCGAGGAAGTCAGAACATCGACGAGCAGGTGAGCCAGCGCTTGAATCAATTAGAGCACGTTCTCTGGCAGGTAGTGGCTCAGATGCAACAATTGCATCCTCCGGCTCCGAAAAATCCGTCCGACTGATGGATCCTGCTCAGAACTTGATGATTGAACGCGGCATTCAAGAACTGAACGCTTTCATGGAACAACATAGTCTCAACAAGAATACTCAGGTGAAGCAGGAAGATCATGTGTCCAACTGGGTTCATGATGAATTGAGACAGTACGCAGTTCGACATGGTTCGTCTGTTCGACGTTCTTCATCAAAGATAGATGTTCTTGAGATCTACTGTTCCTCTGAGAGTGAACTTACTCGACAGTGTCAACATCAAGGGCTGCGATCAATCAGGTTTGGACTTCGAGAAGGGGATCTAGGAACGTTTGAGGGTCGTCAAAAGCTGTATCATGCAATCATCACTTTTCAACCAAAGCACATTTGGATGTCACCCCGATGTAAAGCCTGGTGCAGATGGAATCAATTCAATGCCTGTAGATCCCAAGAAGCCGCTCGCCGAGTGATGCAGTCTCGTGAAGATGACTTAGTTCATCTGTTGCTGTGTGCTGCTGTGTTCCAATGGCAACAATCATGCGGACCAGAGTATCATTTTCACCTTGAGCAACCGGTAGGTTCTGACATGTTGTTTCAAGAATGTTTGCAGAACATCATAGATGCTTCTCTTCGAGTCCGTTGTGATATGTGCACTGCAGGCAAATTGGCACACCCGATCAGTCTCAAGCTGCTCCAGAAGGGTACTCAAATCCTTACCACCTCAAGCATACTGGCCAGATATGTGGAAACCCTCCGATGCAATCATCAACATGAGCATGATCAAGTTGCTGGATCCTTTGTTTGGAAGGATGGCTCTCGAAGAAATGTGTCAGAATTCTCAGAACTGTACACTAGGACTTTTTGCATTCGAATTGCCCGAACCATCAAAGCTAGTCTCCAGATTCAAGAAAAATCAGTGGCCAGAAGTATACCTGTCTTTGGTTCGCTAGATGACCAGTCTGAGCCAGAAGTCAAACCCCGCCGCCTGAGTGGTAAGGTCTCGGACCCTCCGGGATACCCTCCTGCAGTTGAACAAGTTTTGTCAGGACCACAACAGGTGCAGAAGCCTTCCGTGAAATCCGATGACATACCATTTTTCCAAGACCCCACAATTCTGACTGACGCCAAGGATATTGCTCCCAGAGTTGGCACTCTTGTCTTAGAAAAGGGTCCCCTGTTTGATCGTACTCAGGAAGCCTGCCCAGATCATGTGATCCGAGTGCTGGAGATTTGTAAGGGTGCGGACCGTTTCCGCCAGTCTCCTATTCGACTGATGCCGCATGAGGCTCCCCTTCGGTTGACATTTGGGCTCTTAAGACAGGGCCTTGAGCCATTCAACACAGGTACATGGCAACCTTGGGAACACCTCAGTGTCCGAAGGACATGTGCCAAAGCCCCAGCTGCCAGACTGATGATCACGGTATTTGCCAGACCCAATGCCAATGCAAAGAGGGAAGTCTCCTCAAGTGTGTCAGTATTACCTACCAAGAAACCACGTTTGTCTTCCGAAGGCGATCAACTGGAGCACCTCACAAAAGATGAGTATGACCCACAGCCAGAAGTGCAATCAGAAGTCTTGCCCACTGACAGTCAAGGTGAAGACGATGTCAAACCACATTCCAGCACACTTGATCAACTCCAGCAATCAGTAATACAACATGGTCCACGATTTCTCTCACTTCCCATCAAAACCCGCCAATGGCTTTCAAAGATTCACCATAACCTGGGACATCCAAGTACAAATAAACTTCAAAATGTTTTACAACAACAAGGGTTTGCTGATGAGATTGTCCAGGGTGTCGGAGACTTCAAATGTAGCACTTGCGTAGAGACACAAGCTCCGAGAATTTCTCGACCTGCGTCCTTGTCGGAGCCCCGAGAATTCAATGATTGTGTTGGCTGTGATTTAATCTCATGGACCTCCCGAAAAGGGAAAGTGTTTCAGTTTGTGCATCTAATTGACATGGCGACCAATTTCCAACTGGCTTCCATGGTTTTCCAAACGGATGCCTCAACGCTGTTTGAGACCACGGGTTTCAGACTATGACCGAGACCCTTCCCGGAGGTCCCCACCTAGAGGCAGATGCAAGTGCACCTTTTCACTCCAAGTTGGGCTCGGTAAATTGAGCCAGTCAGTTGATTGGCCCTTGAGCCAAGTTGCAACAGTCGGAGGACGTCTCAACGACTGTCAAAACTTTAAAAAGACCTTAGTGGGGGTGCAGTGGTACTCTGTGCATGTTTCCCAAACCGCACTCCCCCTTCCTGCTTGCAGGAATCCAGGTTCCCCAACACCAAAAACAAAAGCTTCAGGGGTGGCCACGTTTCCTCTGGGAACTCGCCCTTCCCCCAGCCAGAAGGGCGAAGACCCTCGTGTGCCATAGTCCCAGGCTGGTGTTGGTTCCCCCTTCATCCAAGGGTCGCGTGGAGTTCCACTTCGGGTTGACTCCAAAAATTGAAAAACTACAGCCCTAACTTCGTAGGTTTTGAATTCCCTCTCTCACCAGCGCTGTCCTCGAAGAGCGCCCAACGGTGTTCTTTGGGTCCAGCAGCTGATGAGCTTTTCCCTGTATTGGTCTTTTCCACCGGCAGCTAATGATCTTTTCCTTGGGTCTTGTTGATCTTTTTCTCCAGCCACCGATGTACTTTTCCGTGTGACCTATTTCCTTTTGGGTGAGCTTTTCGCCACATCTCTTGGGTCTTGTTTGACAAGGAAAACGGTGTATCCCACCCACTTGTCTTCGACCCACTTGGTCTCCCAGTCAAAATCCAAGATTATTTTTCGCTCGTTGCTGTCCAGGGTATTCCACAAAAATGTGACCCGGTAAGGATCCAACTGGTCGACCTTTTTCGGTAAAGTGGGGTGATCTGGATGAAATGAATTCTGTCTCCATTTGTAATGGATTCTTGTGATGATTCGTCCATAGTCCCCAGGGGCTGGAACATGCCACATGTCAATGGCCTGACCCTGTTCTTCAAAGCCTGTTACGGCCGGCGGCTTTGTCATCCATGCTGTGCCCTCTCCAGAGATGATATATTCCACCTCACGCATGACCACCTCAGGCATGTAAACTGTCCAGCTGGCTGGGTCTTCAGGACGTCGAATTAAATCTTGTCCCGGACGAATCCTTGGTCTTTGGGCCGGTGGCGGAGTCTCCGGTTCTGCTGGCCTTCTTGGTGTCTGGGAAGACTCAGTGTCCTCCTCCGGATGCTCCTTGTACCACTGTTCCCATTCAGCCTCGGTGTATTTGTTCTTCTTCTTCTTCTTTTTCTTTTTCGGTTCCCATTTGTCACCCCATGCACCATCCCACCAATACCATTCTCCTCCATCCACTTCATAGTAAGCCGCTGCCTTAGGAGCTGTCTTAGAGGAGGAGGCTCGGGTCGTTTCTGCAGGTTTTTCCTTTGGCTCTGCAGGTATTGCCTTTCCATAGACTGATCTCATCCTTGCAAGGTAATCAGCCATTTTTTCTCCTTCTCTCTGTTCCTTCCATTTTCCCCACTCTTCATCATCGGTGGGTACTTTTTCCTCTTCCTTGGGAGTTGGCATCGACGGTTTTTTCGGTGGCGGTCTCCCAGGGGCTTTCATACCCTCTGGCAGCGGAGCTATCGGTCCCTTTGGGACCCTTTCCGAACCTCGCGATTCGGCTGTAGAAGGGCCAGGGCTTTTTTCACTCTCCGATCGCCTTGTTGTCGATTCCTTTTCCCTGTGTGGCGACCTAGATCGCCCTGTTTCACCCCGTCTCCGACAGTCTCTTCCTCTTTCCCTTTTGTCATGGGCGCGATCAGCATCCCTCTCTTCGGTTTTTCTTCTTTTTTCCTTTCTATGATCTTCTCCCGGACGTGGTTCTTCTTCCTGATGTTCATCTTTTTCTACAGTTGGCGCCGCCGTGGAATGACCTTCTCCCCCACGTACATCTTTTTCTCGATCTTTCAGGGCCAACTTCACCATCAGTTCAGCTTGTTCCACCATTTGTCGATTGAACTGAGGAACCACCAGGATCAAATGGCTCATAAGCCATCGGAAAACTTCCCACACCAGGATGACCATCATGGCATAGAGTATGCCAAAAAACTGACCAAAGACGCCTTGCGAAACATCTTCACCGTCCATAGCTGTCACTGGTGCAGCAAGGCAGACGAGGACGCTTTTGAGCCCAAAACTTTTGGAAAAATAAATTGCTGCGGACAACCCCAATTCCCTAACGGAAAAACACTTAAATCCCGTTGGTTGCGGAGCTATCCCCTTTGAGGTTTCAGGATGGTTTTTCCCCTTACCTACCACATTAGAATTCCCCAAAAACCCAATTCCCCAAGTTGCAACCAGATCCCACGGTTCTGTGGAACCCGACCTTGGTACAACTTCAGCAGCTCGATGTTCTTCTCGATCGGACCTGGCACAATCCAAGTCCCAAGGTTTCTCTTGTCCATCACCCAGGATGGTCTTAGGGATGGGTTCTTCTTTTTCATAACTGTGCAATTGGGCAACATGACCGTGATGATCTTGTACCCGCAAAACTTTCAAAACTGGTGGATTTTCATCCCAAAAATAAACCCGTTTAGGTTTTGGGTTACCCCTTTTGGACCTAGTACCCCGTTTTAGAATACCCCTAGGTTCTTCTTCTACAGGGTGTTCAACTTGTCCAGGAATGTTCTTCTTCTCCAAAAACGGTAAGACCGACTCCAACTGGAACCGATCCTTGACCACGGATTCAGTGACGCGATACGCATCAGCCAGTACTCGCACCAGCCTTCCAATGGCAGTGCTCAGGGCTTCATGCCGGAAATCGGCTAGTTCTGGATATTCCTCGGCCAGACCAACCACCTTTTTCACCACTGATACGCACCGACCAGCGATATCTCGGTAGTTGTCCCAGGAGGAAGTCTCCTGGTCTGGTTCTTCTGGACGTTGTTCTTCTCCCAGAGGTTGTTCTTCACGATGGTTGGACCCCATTGATGTTTCCTCATTTGGAACCCCGGAACCTTGGTGATTGACGAACCTCCAGAACCTTTCCCAACTGGGCTTCACAGCGATGATCTTCGTCAGGAAATCGGCCACAAGTTTTACCCCTGGAAGGTGACGGATGATCCAACTACCATCCTTTAACCTTTCCCTTAGGGCTGTTGCTCGCAACCGCAAGTGCCGAGTCCTCCACGGACCGTCAGGATTTTCCAAGATGGCTATTGCAGCCGTGTTGTCTCCGTAGATGATCTTCTGCCCGATTTTCCGTCCTTCCACAACCTCTATGAGAGACGCCAGAGAGTCTCCCATGACCATGGATTCCAAGTAGGACATCAGTTCCCCTTCGGCGGTGCTCAACACCACAAAAGCTTGACGGCTGGCTTCCCATTGAACCAACCCTCCACCATAAAAACCTAGGATACCCTGCAGTGATCTTTCGCCCGCAGGGGCAAATGAAATGTCCGAGAACATTTCGACTTGCTGCATCTCCCGGTGAAATGGCAGGTCATCTTCGGGACCACGATCATCACTTGTGCAAACCCCATAGCTGAGATGTTGAGTTTCGGTTCCCTTCAGGTAACCAAACACCTGTTGTGCGGTTTTCACCACCCATTTGGGCCGTTTGTTCACCTGCCTTCCCAATTGGCTGACGGCGAAACTGATATCCGGCCTTGTCCTTATGGACAACCACAACAACTCGCCCACCACCGTTTGAGCTTGTCGGATGTTTTCAAGTGCTGGTTGTTCTTCTTCCGGAAGTTCGGCATCCGCTTTCGTCATCGGAACCGGTCTTGGGTGTTCTACTTGATGTCGATTCAACAGATCCCGAGTGTAGGACTGCTGTCCCACCTTCAACTTCTTGTGATCCCCTTGACCGCTCCATTGGAGCTCGAACCCACAAAATCGAACCCAGCCTTTGTGATCAACTTCTTCAGGAGTGGAGCAAGTCCATTCTTCCTTCAGCCTCTTCAAGAAGCTGTGTTTGGCGTGAGGTTCCGCAAGAACCATAAGATCGTCCACATAGACGACCACCAAACCCACTTGCCGATATCCATCAGGACGTACTTCTTCTCCCGGAGCGTCACCACCTTTACACAGGATTCTCCACAAATTTCCTTCCGGCGTTTGTTCCAGCTTGTACTCCTTCTGCATCTCCCCCGGGCTTGCATCTCCCTGCCATGTGAACCGCCGCATTGTTTGGTCGCGGTACACTGCCCAATGGGCAGGACTGGATTGAAACCCATACAGGGCCTTGTCGACAAGCCAGACCTCATCCGGTTGGGTAATCCCAAAATCAGTCATGATCCTGGGCGGCACCACCGCCACGGTTTTGGCACCTTGTTCCACCGGCCGAGGAGCCAGTAGAAAAGCGGTCTTGATGTCCGTCGTGGCTATATCCCATTGGTGATGAGCTGCCTTTCGCAATGCACACCTTATCAGAACCCCGTCCGCTCCACTGGCATACAGCAGAGAGGAAGGCATGGGATCCGCTTCCGGTGATGCCAAGTTGCCGCAGATCACAGCGCGACATTTGTATCTCCCTCCAGCCTTGATCACACAGACCAATTTCCCCGGCACCAATTCGGCTTCAGGGTCAATCTCGGACCTTTTGACTGGTCGGATAGCTTTTGTTTCTGCAGTCAAGGATTTGTACTCGGCGAGCATCGAGTCGTACCATTTTTCCTTTTCCATTCTCACCTTGTGGAGAGGGACTGTAACAGTTTGAAGTTGTTCTTCTCCACCGCTACCATCAGCTTGTGCTGAACAGACCCTTAGTTGGCACACTCGCCTTTCCTCTTCCATCCTTGCAGTTGTTACAGCTTCCAGTTCTTCTTCCAAATCTTCACGATGTTCTTGTAGAAGTCGTAGAACTTGTCCCTGTATGAAACCGTTTGTGGGATCCACTGGAACATTCGACAGTTCTTCCCTAATGGCTTCCACAACTCCAAGGTGTTGATCTTCTTTGACCTTCAACAGGTGTGTCAAGCTAACGTTTCTGACGATGAACTCCCCCGAGGTTGGACTTCTTTCGATGTGCTTCTCCCCCGAGTCTGGACCATCTTGTGCAGAAACCCTTGAAACTTTGATTTTTTCACTTTTGAAAAGGTTACCGGGCTCCCCCCCTGCTGACACTTCAGCAGGCTCTACTTTCATTTTTGAGATTTCCGGCCCAAGGCTGTCAATCTCTTCCACAGGAGCTTCCGGATCTTCTCGGTTGAGTTCTTCATAAAGCAAGTCGATTTCATCAGGCTCTTCATCTGCTTCGAGCATTTCGCTCGGTTCGTATGGCTCTGAATCTTCAGGTGGTGATTCGTCAGGAGGTGGTAGCGGAGCGTCCCCAATGGTTGGCGGCAACCTCATGACACCTTCTGGCGGCGTCTTGGAGTAAAGCCGTCTGTGAGGCCTTTCAGGATTGTCTTCTATCTCCAACCTGATGCGGACCCGCTCCCCTTCCTCACTCGGAACAACCACTTCTCGAGCATGAACCACCTTTCCATCTTTCTGTTGGACTACCCAACCCGAGAACATCATTGGACTCGGACACAGTAGGCGTCCTTCTGTGTATGGAGACGGAATCGCCCCCTTTTTGAACCATCTTTTTGACCGAACCAAGACGTTGGCCCTGAAGGGCAGCATTGACAGTACGGGCACCCCCAGTTTCTCCAACTGTTGCCTCATTCGTTCTTCAGCACAATACCTCATGGCTTGAGGCCAGTCGGTCACCTCACTTCCTGCCACGCGGAGATACAGACGGGTTCGCCTTTTAAGCTGATTGACCTCTGATTCCACATGGCCGTTTGAGGCCGGGTCGTCTCCCTCCGTCATGCTCTGTCTTATAAGGCGCTCTGAGCACCATTTTTCAACCTTTTTTGACAGTAGCTCTTTAGCCCGATCACTATGCAGACGGTTGATCTTGATACCCATCGTGTTGAACTTCGCGATGCATTTTCCCAGGGCGACTAGGATTTCACTCACATGCCTTGACCCCAGAAGTTCCACCAATGTCACGTGCCGTACATTGAACGGCTGCTTGGATTCTTCTACCAACCTTTTGACTTCTTCCGTCATCGGGTCGGGATCTCCTTTTTCTTCCTTTCCACTGTTATCCTTCTCCCCCGACTCCGGAAGTTGATGATCTTCTCCACCAAGCGGGCAATCTCCCTCTTCGAGACCATCCCCCCACGAGGGTTCCAGAATTTTAGGTTTCCCCTTTTCTGGGGATTCTTCACATGGCATCACGATGTCCCTCGATGGAGCTTGATCTTGTTGTTCCTTCGGTCGATCTTCATCTTCTCCTCCAGGTTTGGTGATGTAATCCGGGACCAAGGCGGTGGCCACCATTGCATACTTCACCACATCCTTTCCAGAGGATAAATCCCTGACCTTTGGAAAGGGTCCCACGATGTCCACGCTCATCGCCCATGACGACGTCGTAGCATCGCGTCTCCTCCGATGTGGAGACCTTGCACCCATTTCCAAAACACAAGTCCTACAATCCCTTCTATATGGTCGATGGCCTTGACGAATATGGGCTTCCCAGGCTTCCTCTGACGTCATCTTGGCCAAGTGTGGCTCTTCACCCGCAGTTTCATCGCCTTCCCGTTTGAGATGTCGGTGAAGCGCTTCTCGGATGGCAGCCCTTAATCCCGGTGCCCATACCGCCCAGGTGGACGACAAATGGCAACGGTCTTTGATGTCCTTTGGCAGGGCCTCGGAGTGCTTGGTGCTGCGTTGATCTTCCAAGTCTCTCATGTCCTCCAGGTTTGTGAGGCACGTGGTCGGTTTCCGTCGTGAGTGCCCAAAGCACCCTTGATCAAAGGATACCAAACCCATTCCTTGGTAGCGGAGCAGCTGCATTAACTCCGGCCATGCCCAAAAGCTTGGACTTTCTTCTTCGCGAGCTTGTGGAACATACGTCAACGGATCCTGTGGGCTCTCCAAGAGGAAAGCGGTTCTCACACGATGACGCTCGCGGCATTCTTCAGACCTTATGAACAGGCCAATTTGTTTCAGCAGCAGTGCTGCATCTGAATCAGCCAAGTTCTTCTCCCGGTCTGTCAATCCTGGTAGACCATACCGGTCATGGAAACGTCCACGCAATGGTCTTGGTCCCGGTTGTTTCTGCCTCAATCGGCTGACCGTCCGACAGGGAGGTCCCCCGATGATAGCAAGAAGTTTTCCCAGGCTTGCAAGTTTCCAAAGGAAACTCCATGTTCCCGGATTGTGTAGATCTTGATTTCGACCTTCATTGATATCCAAAGTGATGACTTCAATCCCATTGATGGGATTCTTTCGCCATTCCTTCGCCCTTTCTCCAGCAAAAAGGTGGACTATAACCCCTTTTGAGGTGAGCAGCCTCCTTCTTTTGTGACGGTTCCATGGTAAATCATGGTTCATTTGCGGATCTTCTTCATCTTGACCCCGCATGTAATTCCAAATTCTGTCCGGTGTTTCCGGAAATCGTGATCCCCACCACTTCTTGGTCTTCTCCGTGGGCTCTTCCAAGGTGAGCCGATGGTTGGTCCTCTTTTCCATTTCCATGTGCTCAATCTCAGTGATCAGAGCCAGAGCGTGGTCCTTTCGAACCACTGGACACCCAGACCTTAACCAACATTCTATGTTTCCCAGTCGTGGATGCTTCACAACACATCCTGCACGGGACCAAGTGATGGTGTATCCCAATTCCACCAAACCTCGAAGAGGTACAATTGGTTCCACCGGTCCCTCCGACAAGAGGGTTCCATTCACAGGATTTTGATAGAGCTGAGTAGCTCCATGCGCGAGCTCCACAGTGACCTGCACCGCGTTCTTGATCTCCTCGGTTGATCCCTGTCTCAAGGGGTGTGTCGCCCCACCATCCAATAAACCTGTTCCATCATCAAATTCAACTTCGAGATGATCCCCACCATGCCCCACCGATTTCAAGACCGGTCCATTGAGACCCTTCAAAAGGTTGGTCACTTCTCCCACAACCTTGTTGGCCTCCTCTGGTACAGGGGTTATAGTGACCGTGGACTCCTTCATCGGATTGATCTTCACGGTAGGTTCAGAATGTTCTTGAGCAGCACCTCCCTCTTTTCCAGGACCATTTTTCCTCTCTTGAGATCTTGAGCGGATTCTTGTGGTTTTGGCCACCTTTGGTTCCTCGGATCCACCTTGTGGACCTCGTGACTCACTTCGTTTTCCCGCCGGACAATCACGTCGGGAGTGTCCCCTTCCAGAACAGTTGAAACATCGGCCATCTTTGGAGTCCAGGACAGTGTGCGTGAATCGGCACCGGTCAGCATATTGGCATCCCTTATCTGTCAGCCAGTTGATGCACGCAGTCTTGTGGACCACATTAGCCGCGTTAATCGGCAGCTCGGGCTTTTCTCCCCTCCTTCCGGTGGAAGAACCTGCTGCGTCTTCTGGTTTTCCCTTTGAAGCGCCCTTTGGTGGGTTTCCAGATGAATCCGGCCCACTCATTGACTTCACCCCTACCACATTATTGGGTTTAGCCGCTGGGCCCTGTGTTATGTTCCCCGGTTGACGGAGAGCCATTTCACCAGCTTCAGCTTGAAGAAGTTCAGAAAACGTTCTGATCTCTTGCATTCCCGGCCGGAGATCTATGCCCAAATGCTGTCTCACCGAAGACAACCGGTAGGCAGCTTGAGCTCCCCCCAATCTGGCCAAGGCATCACTCATTTTTGCGACCACTCCGGCCAAAACCAGAGGATCGGGCAAAACCAATTGAAGTTCTTCGGCACGAACCACCCATCTTCTCCACTTCCGGATGGAGTTGACCATCTCTGCAGCATTATTAGATGGACATTTCCAGTCCACCAACATTTGCAGCAGGGCAGTTCTTTCCACTTGTCCCCCAGGTTGGAAGACGGTGTACAGCTTGAACATGACTTGACCCGCTGACATGTGTCTGTTCGCCACAAGGTCCTCGTAGATGTCCTTGGGGACGGCTTGAAGCAGCATACCCACCACCCGTTTCTCTGTGCGAGGCCACCTACGGGCCATGTCAGGTATCACAGGCGCCATCCGGAGCCTCATGAGTGGATCCGCTTGCAACCAGTGGTGGTATGCTTGTTCAACAGCAGTCATCACTACTTCCCACCATTGCTCTGAGGTGTAGCTCACATCCCCAATCATCTGTTGGGCAACTGTCAGCCAGTCTCCAAAGTCCAAAGATGTTGCATTCCTGTCCAGCTTCGGCAATTCGACCGATCTTAGCGTTTCGCCTGGTACTTCTCCCCCTGCCTGAGGTCCTGCTTGGACTACAGCTTGTTGTTGTTGTGGCGGTGCAGCTTGTCCTGGATTTCCTTGATGACCACCTGGGAGACCGGGATTTCCCTGATGACCACCTGGCGGACCAGGTGCTTGTCCGGGATTTCCATACTGCCCTGGCGGTGGACCCCCTGGCCAACCATAACCACCCATAGGTCCGGTGTTTCCTCCCGGAAATGCAAAAACCCCTTGAGGTCGATGATCTTGTCCTGCAGGTGCTCCTCCAACTTGGACTTGAGGATTATACCATTGATTAGGTTGATCACCTATGAAAAAGTGTCTTGTGTTTTCCGTGGCTCCCATGCAAGGAGCTCCCATCGGTGGTCTTGACGCCGCTCCCTGCGGCATACCTCCCGGTGGTATTCCATTCAGCCACCCTTGATTCATATACACATCCATCGGCCGAAGACATGGTTCGACCCTGGGCGCAGGAGGCACATTCCACAACGGACCTACCGCCTTCATTTGAAGATCCTGATCGTGATGATGTTGAACTCCCGGAACTGTTTGATCTTGTACAGGTTGTCCTTGGGGTGGAACACCTTGAGATGGCCCCACAGGAAAACACTGCTCGACATTCTTTTGCTCCGGAGAGGCGGTTTGATAAGACCTCCCACTTGATTGAGAGCCCTTGTGACCTCCTCCTGCTTCTTGGACCCTTTCTAGGGCACGTTTCTCTTCCCGCGTGGCTAACCAATTTTCTCGATCTTGTTGGATCTCAGTCTTGCCCCGCTGGATGAATTCCATCGCTCGTTGTTTCAACTCTTCATACTTCTCTTTCTCCCTTGCGTCCGCCCGATCAATCAGGTCTTGCGACACTGTGGGATAAGTCAGCTCCTTCACTGGAGTTTGTGGACTGCTCATTAGAGCTTCCACTCGCTTGGCAGCACTCCATGGATTCGTTTCCTCTGCAGCCATGACCCCGGTTACAATCCCAGGATCCACAACCGCCGTTCCCCACTGAGGCACCATTCCCGTAGGTGGCACTCCAGCACACATGGATTGCTGGGACATCCCAGCTACTTGCGAACCCCGTGTTCCACCAATTGCAGTATACACCACAGGTGCTCCCGCCGGCTGGTAGATCATAGGCGAGCCTGTTGGCCGCTGTCCCCGATTGTTTAACGCGTGCATCTTCAGGAGACTCAACAGGTGAACGTCCCGGTCGCTCCAAAAGAGCAACGGTTTCCACAACAGCAGCCGCACCTCCACCCACTTCAGTTGAGCTTTGGTGTTTTCCACCCTGTCCTTCTTCTCGATTACCCACAACAGGTGGTTCACGAAATCCCTCAGACATCCGGGCAACTACTGGTGTTTGTGTCATAGGCACTCCCGAAAGAGTTAGACTATTCACACCTGGGGTCAAACCAGACAACAGACCACCATTCCCATTTCCTCGTACCACTTCAAGTCCAGGAGGTTCTTCAGGTGGTAAGGACACTGGTCTTGCGACTTCTTCCGCAACAGCCGGATTCTGGGCGATTCGTTCGCCCGCTCCAGCCCGGACCGCCGCAACCTGCACTAGGGCTCCACTTCCCCCAGCACCGGTCAGTGCCATCACACTTTCTCCAACTTCCCCATCCATCAGTGATCTTCGGGTTGAGTCTGATGATCTTGTCCCTGTTCTTTCCCCATGTGCTTGTCCAGGTGCGTCCATCTCCTCCAGAAGCCGGTCCAGCATTTGGTCTGCCGTTTCCGCGCGTTCTTCTTTTCCATGTCCATGGGTCCCATGTTGTACTTCTTCAACATGAGCAGCCGCTTGAACTTGGCGTTCTTGTCGACGACGCTGAGTGAAGTCGCTGCTCGACATTGCTTCAAGGCAGCGTTGGGGTTGGGCTCATAACCCACGGGTTTCAGACTATGACCGAGACCCTTCCCGGAGGTCCCCACCTAGAGGCAGATGCAAGTGCACCTTTTCACTCCAAGTTGGGCTCGGTAAATTGAGCCAGTCAGTTGATTGGCCCTTGAGCCAAGTTGCAACAGTCGGAGGACGTCTCAACGACTGTGAAAACTTTAAAAAGACCTTAGTGGGGGTGCAGTGGTACTCTGTGCATGTTTCCCAAACCGCAGAGACAATTCAAGAATGTTGGTTCAAATGGGCAGGTCCATGCAAACAACTGGTTGTGGATAATGAATCAGCTCTTTGTTCCGATGAATTCACCAAACATGCCCAGAGTAGCGACATTCACCTGAGAGTTGTGGCCGCCTATGCACACTGGCAACTTGGAAAAACAGAACGTCACGGTGATATCCTCCAGCACATGTTAGAGCGATTTGATGTAGATCAAGCCATTTCCACCAATGATGAGTTTCGAAAAGCCCTTCAGCAATGTTGCAACGCAAAGAACTCGCTAGCCCGGTCAAAAGGGTACACGCCAGAAATTCTAGTACTTGGAAAGAGCCAATGCCTTCCTGGAAGTGTATGCGAAGATGTGCCCAAAGCATCAATTTTTCTTCAGGATTCAGACACTCCCGAGGGATTAGCCTTTAGGAAGCATCTGGAATATCGTGAATGTGCTCGCAGGGCCTTTGCACAAGCTGACAACAGCGAGAAGCTACGCAGAGCATTTCTCCGGAGGCAAAGACCTCATCGAGGTCGACATATAGGTGGATCCTTTGTCATGTTCTGGCGTCCAGGGAAGGGTGAATACCGCGGCCAATGGCATGGGCCGGCCAGGGTCATCATTCAAGAATCTGATCACGTTGTTTGGATATCCTTTTCCAGTCGGGTATACAGAGTAGCCCCTGAACATATCCGGAGTTTATCATTGCATGAAGCCCAACAGAGCATGGAGCAACTAACCTCATCCCGAATGGACTTTCCTGAAAAAGATTGTGGTAAAGGAGTTTTCCAATATGAAGACCTCACCCAACAAGCAGGACCCATAGGTATGCCTGCTGCTGAAGAATCGGAAGTTGTCCCAGTTCTGCCATCTCCTCCTGAACCCTCGACTGAAGCCTTGGACATTGACAATTTGGAACAGCCTGATTCCGAACCAAACATGCCACCGGCATCGCAAGCCAGCAGTGGATATACCCCAACGACGCCGATCAATGATAGGCTTTCAGATGACGTAGCAGAAGAACCCATTCCAGCAGCTCCTCATGAAGTTCCAATTCCTAGTGATGATGATGAACTAACTGTTGAAGATGCCTGGATGTGCCAGGGTGACAAACTTCTCCGTATCCACAATCGACCGCGCTGGACCGATTTTGACCCGAGCAGCTGCGCTGACTGCACAGTAGACATTCTGCATGTGATGGAGACCAGATGCACCACAGGAAACCACACACATGGAGGAATTTGGTCCAAAACAGATAGTTGGTGTTCAGATCAAGGGGATAATCACTGGACTACTCAGGAACCTTGGACAGGAATCACGATGTTTACAATCATGACAAATGGTGGGGAGCCTATTGAACAGGTTCAAGATGTTCTGAATGTTCAAGATGATCAAATCTTTGAGTGTGAAATCTTCTTCACTGCAGGAGATTTGGAAACAATAGGAGATGATCCGGAGGCCTTTCCGGTGCTTGCTGCTTCAGCCGCCAAGAGGCAACGGACTGAAGTAAAGCTTAAGGACCTATCACTGAGCCAACTTGCAGAATTCCAAGCTGCAAAGAACAAAGAGATCGACCAATGGTTAGCTACTGAAACAGTCCGAAAAATCCTGCGCCACAAAATTCCTGAAGAAAATATTTTGAAATGCAGATGGGTACTCACCTGGAAAGATCTCGATCCAATCGATGCAGCAAAAGAAGGGAAAAATCGCAAAGCCAAAGCCAGACTTGTGATTCTAGGATATATGGATCCTAACCTTACTGAGATTCCCAGGGACTCACCAACACTCCAAAAGGAATCGCGAGCTCTTCTTCTGCAATACTGTGCGGCACGATGCTGGGTCATCCAGAGTTTTGATGTCAAGACTGCATTTTTGAGAGGTTCCCGACGAGACAATAGGATATTGGGTGTTGATCCTCCACCAGAACTTCGCGCGAAACTGAACATGAAAGAAACTGAAACGTGTGAATTGTTGAAATCAGCATATGGTCTTGTCAACGCACCGTATTTATGGTATGTTGAACTGAAAGAAAGCCTTCTTGAATTGCAGTTTCAAATCAGCCCTCTGGATCCTTGCCTAGTTTGCTTGGTGGGAAAACAGGGACAAGTTCATGGTCTCATTGGTATGCATGTCGATGACGGACTATGTTGTGGGGACGAAACGTTTGAACAAACCTTGAATCAACTTGAGAACAAATTTCCATTTGGCTCCAAACGACGTCAAGACTTTACCTTCACCGGAATCCACATCAATCAAGATGAGAACTTTAGTATCCACTTGAATCAAACTGACTACGTCCTTGCCATTGATCCAATTCATGTTGAAAGGACTCGCAGAAAACAGGAACAATTAGAGGTAACCGAGGGAGAACACCAAAGCTTACGAGGAATCATTGGATCCCTGCAGTATGCTGCCACAAACACCAGACCAGATTTGTCCGCTCGACTCAGTTTCTTGCAGTCTCGGATCAATTGTGCCACCATCCGAGATCTACTGGATGCCAACAGATTGCTGGGCGATGCCAAACACCATGCTTCTGTTACGATTTCCATCTCTAGTATTGCTGTTGAGGATGTTCGTTTTGTATCGTATTCCGATGCCTCATTTGCCACACGTGAAAAAAGCAACACAGCCAAAAGGGAGGATTGTTTTTAGCAGTGCACCAAGATGTTTTTCTCCAAAAAAGTGCTCGAGCAAGCCCACTTTGCTGGTTTTCCAAGAAGATAGATCGAGTAGTTGCCAGTACGCTGGCAGCAGAGACCTATGCCCTATCCTCTTCCGTAGATCTTACAAATTGGTTGCGACTCTCCTGGGAATGGATCAAAAATCCCAACATTCCCTGGCAGACTCCTGAGAAAGTATGGCATGAAACACATTCCAGTATAGCCGTTGTTGATTGCAAATCCCTGTACGATGCAATAACAAAGAATACCACTCCACAATGCCAAGAACACCGCACACTCATTGAAGCACTTGTCATTAAAAGTCACTTGAATTCTGGAATCAAACCCTACTGGGTCCACAGTGCGGCTCAGTTATCAGATGCACTGACCAAAATCATGGATTGTTTTCGTATTCGTGAATTTCTTCAACATGGCAGATGCTGTCTCCATGACATGGATGAAACCTTGAAGCAAAGAGCCGACCGAAAGGCTTTCAAGACCTGGTTATCCAATTCAATACAGTTGCCAAAGATTTGTCATCAATCGCCGAAGCCCAAAACCGATCCACTTAGGTGTTTTCAGTTGTTTGCTTTCTTGATTTCTTAAATAAAAAAGAAATTTTGGGAGTGTGAATTTCCAGTTTCCTGCATATCCATATGCCAGCTGCCAAAGGGGTCTTGTCTACATGTGTCATGTCCGACATTCAATCCAAGGGGTTTTGCAACCTCATACCGATGGCCATCACTAAAGGCCCAAGCGAGGGGTTTGCTGCAGCAGGTGTGTGGTCCAGGAAAAGATCACTTGCAGCGCTTGGGGGCGGATTGGTTGTTTCGAGCCATAGTCGTGGCCACTGTTGGAAGAATCCTATTTCCAGTTGGTTCAGGGGACCATTCGACATCACTGTGATCAGGGGGTCAACTATCTCATTCCAGCTTCTGACATTGGAATCTTATTGGATCATCTCAGTTCCCTACCTTTGTGGTCAATCCACAATATATATATATATATATATATGTAAATATATATATATATGTGTATATATATATATATGTAAATATATATATATATATATGTGTATATATATATATGTAAATATATATATATATATGTGTAAATAAATATATATATATATATATATATTTGAATTTGAACATAAATAGTAATAATATGTATGTATATATAATATATAAGTAGAAAATATAAATAATATAAATATATCTAGATATAAATATACAAGTGTGTATATAAATGCATATATATATATACATATATATATATATACATATACATATATATATATACATATATATATATATATATTATGATTTTAATTTAAACATATATATATATATATGAATATAGTCGATTCAAACTAGTGTATTGAAAAATGTGCAAGTTTGACATACTAAAAATACCACCAAAAACCATGGAAAGCAAGCCAAAAGCCAAAAGCAAACAAGCAAAAAGCAAAAAAAACAAAAAAGGCAAAAATAACAAAAAGCAAAAAAACAAAAAGCAAACAAGCAAAAAAGCAAAAAAGCAAAAAAAAACAAACAAGCAAAAAAAACAAAAAAAAACAAACAAAAAAGCACAAAAGCAAAAAAGCAAAAAAAAGGAGAAAGCAAGATAAAACAAGAAACCCAAAAAAAAATCCAAAAACGTAAAAGAAAAAAATCCAAAAAAATAGGCCTCCATATACTAGTGAAAATGATCCCAAAGGAAAGATCGTCTTGGGTTAGTGTCCCTTGGATGTTTCAATATATTGTTAATTCTTATCCTTGTTTCGGTAGTCATGCCAAGATGGGGATTGATAATTAGTGTCTCCATCCATTTACCCTTCTATTCGTGGAAGTGGCAGTCAGAACAAACGATCACCATTCGATCGTAGTTCAAATAGGTTTTTTTTTGGGGGTTGGGTACTTCGATAAAATATTTAAAAAAAATATTATTATGCGACGGATGTTCGGATGCGATGGATACGGGGTCCTCCAAGCCAAAAACGGCAAAAAAAAAAATCCTAAATCTCAAAATCAAGGACCCCAAATCCTTTGCGGCAAAAATCATGGTAGAATATAATAGTAGGGCTGTTTCCTAAGTCCACATGCCACTTTCTGCACCCTGAGATCGTCAAAAAAAAACCTAAATCCCAGGGTACAACCTCTGTATTGCCTAAGTCTAGGTGCAGATTTTTGCGACCTTACTTAGGCAATACCCCACCAAGCACCTAGGATATCGGCATTTTTTTTTTTTTGGCCTAACTCAGGGTGCTGATTTCTGCGCCCTGGCTTCGGCAAATTAGCTGCTGGACAATGCATTTAAAGGATATATGATGTAGACGTAGAAATAATGGGGGAAATTTAGTACTTGAAAAAAATGACAATCAGGGATAACATTGGTGGCTTTTTACCAAAGGTATATGGGGGCACCACCCTAGAAAAAACAAGAGCGTGGTTGATACCTTTTCCATTTTGATCCAGCAATTTTTTTTTGGGTACCCTTCAGAAATGGTAATGGACCCCAATTAATCCAAGGAATATAATAAAATAAAATAACCGTAACCGATACTGGGATGATATCAATTTAGCCAACCAAGTGGTTGCCTAAGAGTGAACATAATAATGCACATAGAATTTTCTATGAGCATGGGAAAAAAAAGGTACATTAAATAACCAATGGTAAGATGATACCAATTTAATCAACCAATTGGTTACCTCATAGGGAAAATAATAAGGTACCTATATAATACAATTCAATTCCATTATCATATATTAAATATTTGGAAAGACCCAAGAATCCATTTGCAGAGAACCCAGATCAATTGCAAAACATAGATATAATATATTCTTTGTTTTATCGAAGTACCCAACCCCAAAAAAAAAACCTATTTGAACTACGATCGAATGGTGATCGTTTGTTCTGACTGCCACTTCCACGAATAGAAGGGTAAATGGATGGAGACACTAATTATCAATCCCCATCTTGGCATGATTACCGAAACAAGGATAAGAATTAACAATATATTGAAACATCCAAGGGACACTAACCCAAGACGATCTTTCCTTTGGGATCATTTTCATTAGTATATACCAAGGCCACCTACCTTGATAGATAAGATAGATAAAGAAATAAACAATGGAAAATATATATCACACAATCAGGGGTAGAACTAAATCACCAAGGACCCTAGAATCCATTTCCAAAGACCCCCTATCGGCTGCATTTATTGATATACGACATATATATATATATATATATAGATAATATATGTTCATATTTTATCAAAGTACCCAACCCCCCCAAAAAAACCTATTTGAACTACGATCGAATGGTGATCGTTTGTTCTGACTGGCACTTCCACGAATAGAAGGGTAAATGGATGGAGACACTAATTATCAATCCCCATCTTAGCATGATTGCCGAATGGCGGATAAGAATTAACAGTATATTGAAACATCCAAGGGACACTAACCCAAGACGATCTTTTCTTTGGGATCATTTTCACTAGTATATACCAAGGCCACCTACCTTGATAGATAAGATAGATAAAGAAATATATAATGATATGTTTTACACTGTCCTCAGGAAAGCTGCGCGAAGATCTCTTCAAGAAATTCGCGTCTGCCGATGGTATAGCTGGCCGCAAGCCCTACGGCTTTAAGACACGCAGGATTCACTGCATTGGCTGGAAGCGATTAGAAGCGAATCGCATGTTCCACTTCGACGACGTGGACGCCCGCAATTTTAATGCCATTCTGCGGCGGTCCTTCGTCTGGCGAGTGAAAGCCCGCTTCGAAGATCCACATGTGATTGCGGAGGCCTACGAAGATATTCACAAGGACGGCGTCTTTCCGAAAGACCCTGACCTGGCAGTTTTTCTTACGTCGCCGCCTGCAGTGGGCGCGGGATTGCAAATTCAACATGCCTTCGAAGCGGAGTACAGCAAGCAAGACTGTGTGAACATGATTGAAAACTATGTCACATGGGGCGGAGATGGTGGGCTGACCGAAACACAATGAGAGCTGCCTGCGGGGTGCCGCTAAAAGATGTTCGGGCAGTTGGAAGCAGGAAGCAAAGTTCACTGGAAGCGGTGCTGGGTTCACCCGGTCCGGGGTTTGAAACACCATTTAGGCGAACTTTTTACATGTATACTACATGTATAACAAAGCTTATTTCGATCTGAAAGCCGCCAAAAAAAACATTTTTCTTTAGTGTGCAGGGTGTCTCCAAGTTTGGGGAATATGCCAAAACTTTTCTCAAATCAAGGCTTGTAAGGGTAATGTTTTGAAAGTTTGCATGTAGCAATGTTAGGGCAGGCTCGGCTCTCGTCGCATCTACTGCCACTCAGTAGCCACCATGGTCATGATCATGGCAGGTTTGGACTGTGCTGTTGCAAGTGGTTGCTGAAGCAATGTCGTGAACAAACAGTGATGCAACCAAAGCTGATTTGCTTCCAACATCTTGTAGAAGTAGAATCATTGAGCTCAGGAGCTGTATTGGCTTCAAAATGGAGAAGGAGGCCAAGAAAAAAAATAAGACCGCCATGGCACAATGTGACTTCTGTTTCAAAAGCCTGGCGCCTGTTTATCACTAACGATAGATTGGAATGTTTATACAAGGCTCAGATTCGCCACTTTTGGAGTCATTTCAATAAACTAGGAACGGAGGTTGTGATGTAATCCAGAATCCAGATGCCGCAAAAGCCATTGCCCGGATATCTACTGGCTCACACTTGCAAATCATTTAACATCATCAAAGAAGAGGAGCTTTGAGCATCCTGCTTTAAAAAAAAATGGGAATCAGGACACAACAGTGCTTATAGACGGTTCAAATGATCAGCAGCCATCAGTCAGAACGCTCCGCACTTTTACTTTTACCTGTTTGTTCGTTGGTCGAGGCTACCGTCGGTAATATACAAATAAGACAGTTTCTTGCTATTGAGCAGCCGGGGAGTTGTCCTTGGCAAAGTGTTCTTTGGCAAGCCGGAAGTGAATCGTGATTTTCTCCTCTGACGCAATGCAGTACACATCTAACTCAGCAAACCAGGCCCCAGGTGTTCTGCAGCTTAGCTCTACCCTTGGACCAAGTACAGCACCTGCCCGAAAGCAACGACTTGATTGCCGCACATATCAAGCACTTCACAAGCACCCAGCCACATCAGGAGACGTTCGATTTTTGGATCAATGCTCTCTGCAAGGAGCTCCCACTCCGTGGATCCATCAAAGAAGACGATCTGGTAGACATAATCGTTGATGTCGGCCGCATCATCGGAGGGCGGCACCCTGCCCCAGGAGCGGCGGCAGCAGCAGCGTGGCCATGCACAGCAGCGAACATCTGCATTTGCTGCTGTGCCTCCCGCTGCTCGTCATCTTCGAGCACTTCCATAAGGCTTCGCGCCAGGTACCCCAGAGCTCTGCGCGACGACATGATTGCCCACACGCCGCGGCTTAGGAGGTGGTTGTTACTTTAACATTCCATATTTCTATTTCTTTTGCACCCTACTATCATTAATCTGTCATGGCATGCGACTAGAAGCAAAAGGGCCACAGTCTGCACGGAGGAAAAATATCACTGTTGACAGAAATTCCGTTTCCCACCATTTTTAAAAAGATACTATTTTGATTTCTTTCGCGGGTTCCCCGTTTTAGGAAACGCAGAGAAGTAGCTTACACAATTTTCGTACTCGACATCCCAGCATTTCGCCAGAAACGCTGCGATGTCAATTTTGTTGCACCAGTTTGCAGAGATGTCATGTGCAAATTTTGCGTCATGTACCTCGCTGCAATTTGTAGTTTTTAATTTGACATCACAGCAGTTCGCCAGAAACGCTGCGATCTCTAAGGCGCTGCTAGCGTATTGGACTTCGCTGCAATTTGTGTATTTTAAACTTTTGGTCTTGTTTTTTTGGGGTTTTGGTTGTTTGTTCTATTTTTAGGTTTTTGGCTTTGCCCTTTTTTTTGGCGAGGCGCATACTGCAGCCTGCGCAAGATTTACTGAGTAGGAGCTGGTCAGCATCCTGCTGAACAAGAAGGAGCTAAGAGCATCCTGCAAAGGCGCAATCTTGCTGCCTGCAAAGGCGCAATCTTGCTGCCTGCAAGTCATGGTACGAAGTTGAGAAAAGAGATTCCCAGTGAACACATCAGCTGCCTTTTTTTGACCTGCGCAGGTCCGGCATTTCTATACTGATTTCTGCTCGGATGGCAGATAGCAGGCGCTCAGAGCCTACCACCACGCTCCCTTGTGTTCACTACATTCCCTCAGGATCCCTCAGGGTTGCGGTGGCTAACTGCAGGTAGCAGCAACATTCAGTCAGCCAATCAAAGCTAAATGTCAGCTGCACGCCAATCTACAGCTTGCTCAATCCCAACAGCCGAAAGAATCCAGTGAAGGTCAGGGGATTGGCCTTTTCACTTCCTTCAGTTTTCTCTGCCCACGAAACAAGGTATATACTGTTTCACTTCCAGGCTGAAGTTGCCAGGGCCCTGCTGCTTCTGAGATTGTTCGATGAGGCTATGGTACCTGGCATGTGCGTGGAAGCATTCATCGCCTGCCTGACAGGACTGTGCGAGAGATAGCCAAAGTTTTCCTGCATTCTTGTTCGCAGTGGAAAACCATTTCCTGGCAATGGCATCTGTAATAACCGTGCAGCGGCGATTAATGTCTTCAACCGTCAGGATGTCAGCTGGGGATTTCACGAGCGCATCACGCGCGTGGAACAAAAAAAGTCCCAGGCTCTGCACATGTCAGTGACGTGGGCCCATCCACACTTCGAAGAATCATTTCACTTGTTTGTTTAAGTCGAAGATCCAGATGCGCAAAAAATTCTGCAACTACCTACCTGAAGGCAAGACCCAAACAACCTCGACTAATGTAACATCAAAAGTAAGAAGGGTTGCAAACATGACCTGTCAACTTGGACACATGAGGAGCCACGAGGCATCCTGCAAAAAAGGAGCTTGAAGCATCCTGCATTGGAATGATAGGAGCATAAAGCATCCTGCAAAGAAGGAGCTCTGAGCATCCTGCCATACACAAAGGAGCTTTGAGCATCCTGCGAATCAAGCAGCCCTCATGCAGCCAAGACTGCTTCTGAACCTACTTGGAAGCTGTTTCTTTATTTTTGCCAGCCCTAACAGAGCCGAGCCTGCCACATTATGCAACTCTTGCCCCTGTAAAGCTTTTTTTAAACACTGGAAAGCACTAATTTGCCTTGGGAAAAAAATGTGCGATCGTATGCAACATGTTCAAGGTCCACAAACAAATGACAATGAAACCAACAATTTTCTTAAACATACAACTTTCTAGCCTACGCAGAAAAAATATGAATGAAGGGCAGGAAGCACTTCTAAAAGCCGTTTTTTGATGAATAAACATGCACAAAAACCGTTTTTTGAGTACTCTTGAGCACTGAAGCATGCGAACCTACTATGGTGCCAAAAAAAGTTAGTAACTGGCTATAACTGAAGTTATACAAAACGTTATGAAAAGTTATGAAGTGAAGAAAATATCAACTATTTTATCACATTTTTATAACTTAGAAAAATTGAAAAAAACACTTGTTTTTAGTGTATCGAAAACAATAGTTTTTCTAATTATAGCGGTTGAGCCGCTTCGAAGTTGTTTTTTTAGAAAAAATCGCGGTTTTCATCGCTTCCATGGCTGAGGGAATGTGCAACTGGTTTTTAAACAGAACAGGCCACTGTGGGAGCGCGCCTTTTTAGGTGCTTTATGCACCTGCAATGGGTTAGTTTGCTCTTTGCAATCTCACCTTTGCAGTTTCTTTTCTTTTTACAAAGACCAAAAAAAAACAAGAAACAAAAAAAATACCCAACAAACTGCATCTGACCCCCTCCCCTTGGGGTGTGCAATCTTGTTTTTTTTTTGTTTTGTTTTTTTGGTGTTTTGCTTTCTTGGTTCGTTGTTATTTTGAGGGACTGGCAAAAAAAGTGGCAGGATCTAACTCTTTGCCACTTTTCCCCCCTTAGGCATTGCAAATTTGTTTGTGGTTGTTTCTGCTTGCTTTAGGTCTCTGGTTCCATTAGAAACCATGTAAAAACCAAGGAAAAACAGGTATCCTTGGGGGAAGGTTAGGGGCTTGGGGCATGGATTAAGCAATTTTGTTTTTGACTTATTTTTGAAAACATGCCAGAAGACTATAAAAAACAAAGGCAGCCAATGAGTACGTTTTTTTGATATTGACATTGCTGACTATAAACCCCAGTTTCCCCTAGTACATCCCAATATATCCCACCCATATGGGAATGTCTCAAAATGAGGCGAGCCCTTTTTTTTAAAGTAGCGTTTTGGGGGTCAAAAAAGGCGCGCCTCATTTTGAGACGTCCCCATATACCACAGAGGTCTTTACAGGATTAGATTAGATCATTTTACAGAGGTCTTTACAGGCTTGGGTGAGGGACTGAGGGATTGAATTAGATTAGATTGGATTAGATTAGATTAGATAGATTGGATTGGCTTGGCTTGCTTTGGATTGGATTGGATTGGGTGAGGGACTGGATTGGATTAGATTAGATTAGATAGATTGGATTGGCTTGGCTTGGATTGGATTGGATTGGGTTGGTTTGGACTGGATTGGATTGGATTAGATTAGATTAGATAGATTGGACTTGACTGGATTGGATTGGATTAGATTAGATTAGATAGATTGGATTTGAGTGGGTTGGATTAGATTGGGTTGGGTTGGATTAGATTAGATTAGGTTAGGTTAGATTGGATTGGATTTGGTTTTGTTGGATTGGAATTAGACTGGATTGGATTGGATTGGATTGGAATTAGATTAGATTAGATTGGATTAGATTAGCTTAGATTAGTTTAGATTAGGTTGGATTGGATTGGATTGGATTTGATTGGATTGGATGGGGTTGTTGGATTGGATTGGATTGGATTGGGTTGGATTGGATTGGATTGGATTGGATGGATTGGATCAGATTAGATTAGATTAGGATTGGATTGGAGGGAGTGTACCAGTATACCACCAGTGTGCCACCAGTATACCACCAGTATACCACCAGTATACCACCAGTATACCACCAGTATACCATGGTATACGGTCAGTATACCATGGTATACGGTCAGTATACCATGGTATACGGTCAGTATACCATGGTATACGGTCAGTATACCATGGTATACGGTCAGTATACCATGGTATACGGTCAGTATACCATGGTATACGGTCAGTATACCATGGTATACGGTCAGTATACCATGGTATACCCCAAGTAAACCCCAGTTTCCCCTAGTATATCTCAATATATCCCACCCATATACCACAGAGGCCTTTACAGCACTTCAATAAGATTGGATTGGATTGGAATTAGATTAGATTAGATTAGATTGGGTTGGATTGGATTGGATTGAAATTACATTAGATAAGGTTAGATTAGAGTAGGTTAGATTGGATTGGATTGGGTTGGATTGGAATTAGATTAGATTAGATTAGATAGATTGGATTGGATTGGAATGGATTGGGATGGGTTGGGTTGGATTGGACTGGATTGGATTGGATTAAAATTAGATTAGATTAGGTTAGATTGGATTGGATTGGGTTGGATTGGAATTAGATTAGATTAGATTACATTAGATTAGATTGGATTGGATTGGCTTGGATTGGATTAGATTGGATTAGATTAGATTAGATAGATTGGATTTGATTGGATTGGATTGAATTGGATAGGATTGGATTGGATTAGATTTGATTTGGCTAGATTAGATAGATTGGATTGGATTGGATATGATTGGATTGGATTGGACTGGATTGGATTGGATTTGTTTGGGTTTGATTGGATTGGATTGGATTATATAGATGAGATATCCCTGGATTGGATTGGATTGGATTGAATTGGATTAGATTAGAGTAGATTAGATACATGTATCAATGAACAGTAATCCAGGTTTCCACGGATGCTGCTTTTTCAAAGGAAGATTGTGTTGCCATAAAGGACAATGCTCTGTTGTAAGGAGCGAAAAAACATTCTGAAAAAATCTCACATTTCAAAACATATTGCACTTTTGAAAGGGATGCTCTATGTCAAAAATACTGCATATTGTGCGGCAATATTGGCTTTTCTAAAAGGGATACTGCTCCTTTGAAAGGAAGGTTAGACATGTGGAAATAACAAGATTTCCTTTGAAAGGGGCCCCCCAAGGTGAAAGAGGTCCTGGCCAAGAATGTTCCTTATGCGCGCGAAGCCCCCAAGATTAATTTCGACCGAGTTTTTCATACAAAGGCAAAAACTCGGTCGAAATTAATCTTGGAGGCTTCTAGGCCAGGACCCCTTTCACCTTGAGGACCCCTTTCAAAGGAAATTTTGTTAAATGCACACTGTACTCCTCCAAAGGGCATGGTGTATCTTTTAAAGGAACATTTGATATTTCATAGGGATATTGTTCTGCAAAAACACACTGCGTTGCTCCAAAGGAAGATTGCACTTATGAAGAAGGGTATGCTGCATTTCTGTTTTGAATACTGCATGCATTTGTTGGCAGGTATGGGTATGTTGATGTATATTGTAATTACGTTGAAGACATCTAGGATATCCGGCAAAAATTGAGTTTTGTCAAAGGGACTCTGCAGCATTTAGCCAAGGTAAAGTGAACACCTGGACACTTCTTCAAGCAATACATCCTCTCTAGTGGACATGAACACATCTTCATTCACAGTCTGGGTTTTAACACGTGATTAATTATAGTGTTTGACATGCTGAAAACGGCTGTTCCAACAAAAATGGCTTTTAGTTGCTTTTAGCGGTTTGAAAACCGCTCCATTTGGCATTTTTTTGAGCAGTTGAAAACGCTTCAAACAGCAAACACTCAAAATCATCAAAAAGATCAAAATTTGATCACTTTTAAAGACACTTTTTTTTATAGCAAAAAACAAGTTACAAAAAGTTAGCTAAGAAGTTATGACTTAGTAACTGGGATATAACCCTAGGTTATAATCCAGTTACTAACTTTTTTTGGCACCATAGTAGCACCACATCCTGCGAACTTCCCTTCAGGGCTGCGGCGGTGATGGTTGTTGATGAACCAGACGAGGATGTAGATGAGCGCGAGAGCTGGCTCACACTTCGGAAAGCAATGGTTGACTTTTTGTTGATCAGGAAAAGACTGTTTCCGTCACAAGCTTTCTTGCAGAATATGAGCGTCCGAGGAGGCCCGAATGTGGCAAAAAGTTGCTACTTGGAATCACTGCTGGCGAGAAACTTTGTCCTCAAGTGCGCTTGCTCCGCTGCCGGAGGAAAGGCATCCGAAGTCTTCGTACCATGCCTGACATTGAAGACCAGTCTGGACACAGTGATTCAGCACAGGGTCCGGGAATGTGATTTGCAGCTTCCGGAGTCATATGATGTTGAGGCTTTTGCGACGTACTTGCACAGTCACCTTCATCGTCGAGAGAACGTTCAAATCTTTGCAGCTTTTTGGAAGCACATGAGCACAGCGAAGCACAAGAAAGCTGGCAAGCCGACAGCGCAGGAGAAGCAACGAAAGGCAGACATGCTAGGCAAAGCTCAGCATCTTCTTGATGCAGAGAAACATGGAGATGATTTGTTGGAGAAGTTTCACGCAACAACAAAAAGAAGAACCGCGCACAGGATTGAAGAGGTGAAAACAGAGGACGGAGAGAAAAGCAAGGCTAAGGGCGCTTTGGCTTCAGTAACGTGCAGCTACCACTATTCTGGGCCCACCACGCTTCGCACTCGGAAGCAGGCTTCGGAGTTTAGCGCACAAAGAATGAGTCGACGAGTGCAAGCTGTGATTTTGCCACACACGCACGACCTAGACATTGAAAACAGCCTCTTCACCTTGATAGCGCAGTTGCTGGAGAAACTCGATGTGGATCCGGCCATGCCTGCAGACACCCGGAAAGCTTTGGATTTGTGCGCCCAAAACCGCGCACGGGTTTGTGCGGAAATTTTGTCTCTACCTGGCTCGCGTGGAAAGCAGTTGCTCGTCTCCACTTTCTACGGCGGGTCTGTGTCGCCAGAATTGCAAAAGCTGGACTTTGCGCACAACTTGCAAAAAGTTTCGGTGCATTGCAAATGGGTAGCTATTTCGTGTCTTTCTGATGAATATCGCGCCTTTCTGCAGGATAGCAAAAAAACCAATCCAGAAGGGTCACTTCTATCATACCTCTACACTGCCTGTGAAGATGTTATTCTTTCTCATTGGGTGCAATTCTTGATGGAGACCTTTCACCCTCAGCACCTCTCTTTGCATTATGATGGGGTCCGGATTAGCACTGTGGACGCTGTTTCTATAGCAGATGTCTGCACGCAGAGTGAAGCCTACATCAAGCGGATGACAGGCTTCGAAGTCCGCATTCGGGAAAAGACTCACAAGCTTGTACTGCAGGCCATGAAAGAAGCTGCTGTCGCAGGTCCTGCTGTTTACGCAGCTGACGACGTGCTGTGCAAAGCAGGGAACTGCATTCCACATGCGCTGGCGTGCCTGGAAATGCTGGAGCCAGGTCACATGTATGTGCTCAACAATGGGACAGACCAAAACAATGTCTACATGCAGCAGCGTGGCTCGCGCACTTACAGGCAATGCATGAACATGTTTGGCTGTTCTTTCTCCGTAGCCTTGCTGACGGACGGGGAAGTGCCCGAAGGCAAGTTCCTACTACATTGTGAAAATGGTGGGCGGCCACATTGTGTGGGAGTGCATGTTACGCAGGAGTCAGAAGAGGTTGGTCAGCAGGTCACTATGTGGGATGTTGATGGTGTGTATCGGCTAAGCGTGGCTAGCTTCACCGACGCTTTGTTGCGAGGAACTGATGCTTCCACCTCTGTAGGTTTTTGGTTGCAGGCAGACAAATCGGAGGACTTGGATGAAGCTCTCGAAAGGCTGCTGGACTTGGGAGCAGGTAGTTCTGAGGAGGAAACGGTCGCGGAATCCTGTGATGAGATGCTTGCAGAAAGTTGTATCCTGGAGGAAGGTGGAGTGCAGGAAGAGGAACCCTTCGAATGGTTGGACGAGGAAGGGACCGTTGTTGTGGAAGAGGCTTTACTAGGCAAGCTCCAGGCAGAGGTTGACGAGCGCGTGACCAAGTCAGCTGATTGGAAGAGTAGAGGCACCATGCCTTGTCCACTGTGTCCTTTTCGCACGTTCCATCGCCGAGATCACTGGGAGCGCCATGCGCGCAGGTATCACAGCAGGAGACAGCAATACTGTTGTTCAGGAACGAAACAGCTACGTATTGTGATCGCTCTCCATGATGCGGACCAGCTGCACCGACGCAGAGGCCGGAACTATCTCCAAAGGTCTGCAGATGTGTTGCGCCGATCTGTTCGACCAGCCCTGTCTGCAAAATGCAATGCCATCGACAAGCACATCCGGCTGCTTTTGGATGGATCTGGACCTAAGGTGGTGCATGCTGAATATTTAAAGGCAGGCGTCACTGCTCGCCGAGTTGGACGACTGTGGTACACCCATTCCTTTGCTGAACAGGTGTGGCAAGAAATGCTGCTTCACCATGGAAAGGCCGGTGTGACCAGACATGCAGTGTCATTGTTCAAGGCCAGGTCTAGGTTGTATTGCAAAAGCAACATGTCCGTGACAGTGACCCCGTGCCGGTGTCCAGGCGGCAGCGCTGCGGCCTCGACTACTGGTGAAGGCATTGAACGCAGGCAACCACATCGCAACGCTCTTACCAACACATGTCAATGCATGGTGGCCCCTTGTGGAAGATATTTTTTCATCCGCCGCATGCCAAAGTCTCCGGGCCGATTTGCTGGAGAAAGCAATTGCGCATGGTGAATGTTCCTACTTGTCTGTGGATGGCACCTTCAAGGTTTGCTTGCCGGTGATGGGCCAAGCGCACTTCAATGCTTCTGCTGGTGTGAGGGCGAGCTTTCCATTTCAGGACCATGTAAAGCAAAACTTGTAGCATTTTTGAATCAATAGTCGCTTCTAAGGTTGTCTCCTGTCTTCGTGTTAACAAATATTGTCTGAACAAACATGCAGGACGGTGAGGCTTACACGCGGGTGCTGTCTGTGCGAGGTCGCAGTGGGGCCGTTCTTGCATTAGAGCCTTCTGTCGGAGAAAGCCCTCCACACATCGTCGCTTGCTTGCAGACTTGTTTGCCCCAGGCAGGCCTTCTGCAAGTAGAACATTTGGCCACAGACAGTCCGAACGAAAATTTGCTGGCTGAGTTGACAAATGTGTGTCCCAACTTGAAAGCCTTGTCGTTGGATCCGACCCATGCAGCCATGAAGTACGAGCAGGCATTGGTAGGGAAAAGATCAGCTGGTTCCAGATTGCTGCGATCTTTCTTGGTGAAGTTCACGGCGCACGACCCGAATGTAGAAAGCAACATTTGGGGCCCTTTCTATGCAGGCGGGCCTGTGCCTGAGGTACGGCAAGAAGCTAATCTGCGGCAGCACATCTTGGATGTGTCCATGTCTAAAGCCCGAGCCCGCCGGATTTTGCAGAGTGCTGAGCAGCTTCTGATTTGGCCGACTCGCATTCAGTTCATAGAAGCAGTGGCTGCTTTAGCAGCGCTGCATTCAGATGATATGCAGAAAAAGATTGACGGTTCGAAGTTCACAGTGGCAAAGTTCTTATACAAACTTACAGCTGCAGACAAAGTCGAATGGCTAACCAACAACTTACGCTACCGACAGTTTTTGCCTGCATCTCGGAGGATCCTTCTCCTGAGCGGAACAACTGCCAATGAGGCACTGCATGCAGAGCTAAATGCATGGTACAGACAGGTGCAGCAGATGCACCGAAGCACCCTTGCTTTGAAACTGGGTATGCAAACGATCGGAAAGCTGCTTAGCCACCAAACAGCGCTGCATTGGCCTACAACAGTACAAATGCCTCACGCCATGGTCCTGGCGGCAGCTACAACGAAGCCACTCTGGACAAAGAGGACTTGGAAACTGCGGGTGCAGGAGCAACGCGAAAGCGGAGTAGAACCATTGCAGCGCCTTGTGCAGAAAAAACGTGACAAGGCAAGAATTCGCAAGTTCAAGCGGCCTGCATCAACAGAAGTTCGCCAACGCAAGCGAACTCCGTTCACTTTGGAGCGAAGAGCTGGAATTAAACGAACCGGCGTCCACAGACGACGTCCGGCTTCGGCTTCTGTTGGATAACGCGCTCTTCCTCCACATCAGCTGCAGCATGGTCAGATACGTCGGTGACTTAAACACAGAACAAGAAGCGCAGCAACATACATCCATGCCAGATGAGTATGCACAGCACCGACACATTCAAGTATGAAGCTGCATGCCAGAGCCTTCCATCCGTCCCACCCTGGTCCCACCCTGGTCCCGCCCTGCCCCGCCCTATTCCGATCCCAAAGGTGTTGGTTGGAAGCGTATTTGTGGCACGCTCATGTGCGAGCGCATTGCGAGAGTCAATATGGTTACAGTAGCATTGTTCCTGCTGTACTTTCTGGTCCACAGCCCGCATTCAAGCTTTCAACGCAGCAGCTGCATTTCGTATGATTGCAAAACTGTCCGCAATACACAATACAAGATTGCGAACCAGCAGACAAAAACACATGGGCAAAGTGACAAAACCTAGGGAGGCCACAAATGTGTCTGCGCCTGCTGTATGATGTTGCCTGTGGCTACTACATTTAAGATGCGATTATGCACACGCATATATATATATATATATATGTAGACGCATACATTAAGAACTTTGCTAGCACCCGTTGGAACAGCTGCAATATACACACTTGTAAACATGTATGCTTAGAAAGCTTCTGTGTATGCATTTTCGCCGACACTTGATCTTGCTGCAGAGCATTGAAGATGTGTTTCAAAATTTCATTTCACGGGAAAAACCGTGTCCACGGTAGTAACCCCAGAGAAAATTCGGTTGAAACACATATCTTGTGAATTCCTTTTGCACAAGAAAGTCTCACATGTGGCAGTGCACGCCATCTGCACCGAGAAGCAAGAATGTTGGCCTTGATTTTATCCTTGGAAGTGTTTGTTCAGGTTTTGATGTTCCAGGATCTGTATGTTGTGTTCCTGTGCTGCCTACCGGAATCTGGACAGTTGTTGTGATTCACACAAATATTTGTACGGATGACGCCGTGCATTGAGCCGGATCATGCCAACTCTCTCTTGCAGCTACTCTTGGTAATGATCGTCATTGTCTAGTGTAGAACAAACTTGTGGTTCAGTTCATGGCAGGAAAAGACATGCTGCTTCTTGCAGACCGTTTTTGCACGGCACAGCTTTCGCGATCGTCAGCATGGCTGAAAAAGCCCGCTGCAGGGACTTGCACATGTGGCAGTGCACGCCATCTGCCCCGAGAAGCAAGAATGTTGGCCATGATATTATCCTTGGAAGTGTTTGTTCAGGTTTTGATGTTCCAGGATCTGTATGTTGTGTTCACGTGCTGCCTACCGGAGTCTGGATAGTTGTTGTGATTCAAACAAATATTTGTACGGATGACGCCGTGCATTGAGCCGCATCATGCCAACTCTCTCTTGCAGCTACTCTTGGTAACGATCGTCATTGTCTAGTGTAGAACAAACTTTTGGTTCAGTTCATGCCAGGAAAAGACATGCTGCTTCTTGCAGACCGTTTTTGCATGGCACAGCTTTCGCGATCGTCAGCATGGCTGAAAAAACCCGCCGCAGGGGTTTGCCCAAATAGACCCTGTTTTTCCATGCCACACCTCGACCCCAGGATTTAGGCTGATGCTTTTGTTCGTCCTAACTCGGGGGCGCGTTTTGTGCACTGGACTTCGGCCCGAATCCCATTCAGCCCTCAGCATTGAACATATCATCAATATCGGATGTTTACCACAACTCTCTTGACTTACATTTTATCACGCGTGAACAGGATCTCAAACTAGAAATTTATGACAAAAACTTAGTGAACACTTATGATCATTCAGCGGCGTACTGTACTTTGCGCCGTCGTTGCGTATAGATCAACATATTGTACTTATATAAATGCTTCCAAAGCTTGGATTCATCAATATTTAGTTGCATTAAAACCAAATATACTATATTCAAATACATCATTTAACAACTTGAAATAAGAACCTTTGATGACATAACATCTACTCAAAATAATGGACCTGGAATAAACATATATATATATATGGTACACACACATGTATATATATATCTATATCGCCGCATGATACTGGGATTCTTTCAAACAAAAAATGAGGAAAGCATTCGAAAAGCAATATTTGGAAATTTAAATGGGGAATGCATTTGCAAGTGTTGGGGGTTTAAAACGTAAGGAGAGAACCAAATCCAAAACGAGGGTTTTTAATCCTTAACGGTGGAACCCATATAATAAAATCTGATGAAAGAGCGAGGAAATAAAGTCTGACATGGGAAAATAATAATGAATATGAAATTGAAAGCATTCGGGGATAGTCTGGAATCTAGATGGATATATGACTGGAATCTATGGGGCCGTTATAGTAAATATGATGCAGCGGGCGATTTTGAAAACAAATCGGACTCCAGAAGTCTTGTTCCGGGAAACCAGAACGGATCAGGGTACAAATATATCTCGCTAGCATTTAGTACGACGGAAAACTTGGATATACATATATATATATAATAAATCTTACAGTATCTAAAACCATGACTGCAAACTAGAATTCAAACCCCAAATCAAATTCAAACAGCCCTGAATCAAAGGGTGTGAAATAGTTTTAGGATTTTTCCCGAATGCGTAGCAAGGGTTCCCGTTTCACTCTGGGGGTCCGGGGGTTGGAGTGTGTTCGCTCGACGTTGCGTCCGCGTCCGCAACCGTTCGCAACCGTCCGCAACCGTTCGCAACCGTTCGCAACCGTCCGCGCGAGGACCGTATGGCCGTGCCTATGGGAAGTTCTGCAGAGGTGGTAATTTTTGGAGGTTTCAGACGTGTCGTTGCTTCGTTTCGCGTGGCAGGCGTGGCACTTCGTGACATTCAGACGTGTTCTGGAACGTGTCGAAAGTCGTTTTGCGTGGCAGGCGCAATACTTTTGCGACGTTTTCAGAAGATGTGTTGCAGTTTTCGTGGCAGGCGCAGCACTTTGGACGTGTCCATCGCCATTTTTCGTGGCAGGCGCAGCACTTTAGACGTGTCATGTTGCGTGTTTTTTGCAAATCGCATTGGCAGGGCTGCGTCAAGTGGCGACAAGGTGCAAATTCCGTGGCAGGCGTGGCATTTTCTGACATGTGTTGAAAATTGACGGAAGCCTCGCACGAAACATCGATTTTGAGGTTGCAAATTTTCAGGTTCTAAGGAAAACTCGTAGGAAAACGTCGATTTTGAAGCTACAAAGTCTGAAAATTGGAGGAAGTCTCGCACGAAATGCTCGTTTTGGTGCTCCCACCTGTCTCGTCTCGCGTCTCTGGTATTCCCGTGGCCTCGCCGTGTCTATGGGGGAAGCTGCAAAACTTGTCCTTTTGTCATGTTGCCAACTGTGAAAATTGGAGGAAGTCTCGTACGAAATGCTGTTTTTTCTGCATCCACGTGTCTTGTCGCGAGTCTCTCGTTTTCCTGTGGCGTCGCCGTGTCTATGGGGGAAGCCGCAAAACCTCTCCTTTTCGAATGTTTCCACGCAGCTTGTCATGTTGTTTTGCGTGGCAGACGTGGCACTTTGTGACATTCCAACCTAATTGATAGCGTGTCGAAATTGTCAAAATTGGAGGATGTCTCGCACAAAATGCTCGTTTTTCTGCATCCACGCGTCTCGTCTCGAGTCGCTGGTTTTCCTGTGGCATCGCCGTGTCTATGCGGGAAGCTGCAAAACCTCTCTTTTTCGAAGGTTTCCAAGCCGGTTGTCATGTCGTTTTGCGTGGCAGGCGTGACACTTTGTGACATTCCAACCTGTTTGGTAAGGTGTCGAAAATGTCAAAATTGGAGGATGTCTCGCACGAAATGCTCGTATTTCTACACCCACGTGTCTCGTCTCGAGTCGCTGGTTTTCCTGTGGCGTCGCCGTGTCTATAGGGGAAGCTCCGCACTCCACACTCTACACTTTACACTCCGCACTCCACAATTTACACTTTAGACTCCACACTGGACACTCTACACTTTACACTTTGCACTTTACCCTCCTCACTCCTCACTCGAGACTTTACACTCCACACTTTACACTCCACACTCCTCACTCTACACTTTACACTCCACACTTTACACTCTACACTCCACACTTGACATTTTACACTCCAGACTTTACACTCCTCACTCCACACTTTACACTCCACACTCCTCACTTTACACTCCACACTCCTCACTTTACACTCCACACTCCACACTTCTCACTTTACACTCCGCACTCCACACTCTACACTTTCCACTCCACACTCCACACTCCACACTTTACACTCCACATTCCACACTCCACAATTTACACTTTAGACTCCTGACTCGACACTCCACACTCTACACTTTCCACACTTTACACTTTGCACTTTACACTCCTCACCCGACACTTGAAACTCCACACTCCACACTTTACACTCCACACTCTACACTTTACACTCTACACTTTACACTCTACACTCCACACTTTACATTTAACACTCCACACTTTACACTTTACACTCCTCACTCCACACTTTACACTCCACTTTCCACACTCTACACTTTACACTCTACACTTTACACTCTACACTCCACACTCTACACTTTACACACTCCTCCTCACTCCACACTTCACACTCCACACTCCGCACTCTACACTCCACACTCAACACTCTACACTTTACACTCCGCACTCCACACTTTACACTCCACACTCCACACTTTACACTCCTCACTCCACACTTTACACTCCGCACTCCTCACTTTACACTCCACACTTCACACTCTACACTTTCCACCCCACACTCCACACTCCACACTTTACACTTTACACTCCACACTCCACACTCTACACTTTACACTCCACACGCTACACTCCACACTCCACACTGCAGACTGGTAACAGGGGAAATATGTACAAGACTGTTCAAATAAACTATTGCAGAAAAGTGTTCGGCGTGATTGCATATCCATGTGTTTTGACATCTGTTATACGTGTGAGCATTCGGGTTCGTGGGCTGCATCTTGTTCCCCACCTGCCAGGTGAGGGTTGTTAGATTTTATGTCAGTTGCCTCCTCCTCCTCCTCCTTCTCCTCCTTCTCCTCCTCCTTCTCCTCCTCCTCCTCCGCCTCCTCCTGCCTCGTCCTCCTCTCCTCCTCCTCCTCGTCCTCCTCGTCGTCCTCGTCGTCCTCGTCGTCCTTGCTCAACTGCGACCCGCGATCCACAGTGTTCTCTGCCGGACCTCAACCACGACCACCCACGCCCAGTGTTCCCTGCCGGACCTCAACCACGACCATCCACGCCCAGTGTTCCCTGCCGGACCTCAACCGCGAGTATCCACGCCAAGTGTTCCCTGCCGGACCTCAAGGAAGATATGGGACAAAGAATGTGCAGAAGAAAGTTAGAATGCCAGAAAGAATGCCAGAAGATATGCCAGAAGATATGCCAGATAGAATGCCAGATGCCAGATAGAATGCCAGAAAGATATGCCCAGAAGATATGCCAGATAGAATGCCAGATAATATGCCAGATATGCCAGATAGAATGCCAGATAGAATGCCAGAAGATTTGCCAGATAGAATGCCAGAAAATGCCAGAAGATATGCCAGATAGATATGCAGAAGATATGCCAGAAGATATGCCAGAAGATATGCCAGAAGATATGTCAGAATATATGCCAGAAGATATGTCAGATAGAATGCCAGAAGATATGCCAGAATATATGCCAGAAGATATGCCAGATAGAATGCCAGATAGATAGAATGCCAGAAGATATGCCAGAAGATATGCCAGATGCCAGAAGATAGATAGAATGCCAGAAGATTTGCCAGATAGAATGCCAGAAGAATGCCAGATGCCAGAAGATATGCCAGATAGAATTGCCAGAAGATATGCCAGAAGATATGCCAGAAGATATGCCAGAAGATATGCCAGAAGATATAATGCCAGAAGATATGTCCGATAGATAGAAGATATGCCAGATAGAATGCCAGAAGATTTGCCAGATAGAAATGCCAGAAAATATGCCAGAAGATATGCCAGATAAATGCCAAATAGATGCCAGATCAGAAAATATGCCATATGCCAGAAGATATGCCCAGAAGATATGCCAGAAGATATGCCAGAAGATATGTCAGAATATATGCCAGAAGATATGTCAGATAGAATGCCAGAAGATATGTCAGAATATATGCAGAAGCCAGAAGATATGTCAGATAGAATGCCAGAGATATGTCAGAATATATGCCAGAAGATATGCCAGATAGAATGCCAGAAGATATGCCAGAAAGAATGCCAGAAGATTTGCCAGATAGAATGCCAGAAGATATGCCAGAAGATATGCCAGAAGATATGCCAGAAGATATGCCAGATAGAATGCCAGAAGATTTGCCAGCAAGAAAATGTATAAATGTCATGGTGGGGATCACACGAAGTAAAATATTTTTTTGAACAGGTTTGGGATTTTTTTTTGGATTTCTTGGCTGGTACCATTTGCCTAGTGTTTGCAACGGTTTGGAACTTGAATTTGTCATTTTGCATGGTATTTGCAACACTTGGGCATGTTCACCTTCCATTTTGCATGGGTTTTACTACATGTGGGCATGTTCACCTTCCATTTTGTATGGTATTTGCCACATTTTGGCATGTTCACCTTCCATTTTGCATGGGATTTCCTACATGTGGGCATGTTCACCGTCCAAATTGTATGGTATTTGCCACATTTTGGCATGTTCACCTTCCATTTTGCATGGGATGTTCTACATGTGAGCATGTTCACCCAAATATTTACAGATGCGGAAGCTTGGGATTAGATAAAAAGCGGGTGGGGGGGATTGAGGGACGGCGCTAGCTATCTATGCAGCTAGCTAGCTATCTATCTAGCTAGCTATCTATCTAGCAAGCTAGCTATCTATCTAGCAAGCTATCTATCTATCTAGCTATCTATCTACCTATCTAGCTAGCTATCTTGCTAGCTATCTATCTACCTGTCTAGCTATCTAGCTAACTATCTATCTAGCTATCTAGCTATCTAGCTTTCTATCTATCTAGCTATCGATCTATCTAGCCATCCAGC
>CAMXCT020001097.1:147500-179766 GCA_947184155.2 Cladocopium goreaui
AACGCTTTTCCAAAAGCGTTTGCAATACATACTGTGGCCAATATGCCGAAGCTCATGCGAAGGGCTTTCTTCCCAAAGAACTGCTGTCCGAGTCCGCCTCACTCTTCACTTCATCTACCTAACATACATCATCCACATCTCTTATGTCCTTTTACATCACCTACATCTTCTAGACCATCTTCTACACCATCTTCTCTAGATCTACATCTACATCTACACCATCATCATCATCATCATCGTCATCATCATCATCAGCTACATCTGTTTCACCTACATTACCTACACCACCTACACATTTTTCCATCAACCTCATCTATATGTCATGCTTTATCTACAACACATTCATTACCTACATCATCATCACCTACATCACTACATCCTCTACATCACCCACATCACCTACATCTTCTGCACCATCTTCCCTACATCATCATCTTCATTATCATCATCACCACCACCACCACCAACATCATCATCATCATCATCATCAATCTCACCTACACCATCTACATCACCTACACAATCTTTTTCCATCAACCTCATCTACATGACATACATCATCTACAACGCACACATCACATGACCTACATCATCATCTATATCACTGCATCCTCTACATCACCTACATCTACATCACCTTACATCACTTACAACATCATCCTCATCATCTACAACATAGACAACATCACCTACATCAGCTACAGGTGATTAACTTCTTGGGAACTCCTACAAAACTTTAAAACTGTCATTTACACAGGAGTTGACTTGCAGGTGATCCACTTCTACTTGACCTCCCACAAGACTCCTGACTGCAAGGTCATTTGCAGAGAAATTGTTACACAGGAATTGCCACACAGGAGTTCAGCTAACTTCCGGGTGATCAAATTGTATGTGAACTCCTGCAAAATCAGACTTCTCCAGTTCTTCTATTTCTCTCTGGCGGCAGCGACAGCCAGGCGGTGGCTTATGCGGAGATCGTGCGTTTCGAACGCCCAAACATGTGGTGGAATGTGAATTTCTTTTGGGCACGGGCAACCCTCTGCAGAGATCGCGCAGGTCGGACATCCAAACACGTGGCAAAATGCAAATTTGGTGGGGCCCGGCACAGCCCCTTCGCACGAAATGAGGGTCAACCATCACAAACTGGTGTAAAATTGTGCTTTTGAAAGTTCAGACGCAAGCGTGGCATGAAAGTCAAACAGCAATAACTGTGGGAAAACTGATTTTTTTAACGTCAGATGCAAACGTTCAAAAATTGGTGTAAAATTGCGGCTATATCCATTTTGGAACGTCAGGCACAACCGTTTCGCGCGAAATAAAACTGGTGTAAAATTGCGATTTTACAAGGTCAGGCGCAACCCTTTCACGCAAAATGATTGTCCAACGCCGGATGCAACCAATTCGCACGATATGATGGCCGAACGTCAAAAACTTACGTAAAATTGCGATTTTTTGAAATGTGTAAAAGCTGCTCTGTGGAATCGTTTTTTCTGTGGGAAAGCGTCTGTGTGTGTAAAGGCTTCTCTGTGTAAAAGCTTCTGGGCGTAAAAGCCTCCGTGTGTACAAGCTTCTGTGTGTAAAGACGTTTGTGTGTAAAAGCTCCTGTGCTCAAAAGCTTTCTCTGTGCAAAAGCTTCTAAGGAATCTGTGGAAAAGCTTGTGTGTGTAAAAGCTTCTGTGTGTAAAAGATTCTCTCTGTAAAGGCTTCTCTGTGTCAAGGCTTCTGTGATTCTCTGACAAACCATCTGTGTCTAAAAGCTTCTGTGTGTATAGGCGTGTATATGTCAAAGCGTCTCTGGGTGAATGCTTCTGTGTGGAAAAGCATCTGTGCTCAAAAGCTTCTGTGTGTAGATGCATCTGCCGCATCTGTCTGAAGAACTTGTGTGCAAACCTAGACATGCATTTGTACCAGATCATCCGGTACGAAGTACGTTTGGGCCATTTAGCCGTGAACGGCCATTTAGCCGTGAACGGGCGTGAAAACTGCTATCGCCAAGATTTGTGCTCAGCCCATGCAATTTTCAGAAAGCAACGTAGCTTTCTGAATAGGATTTTGCAAAGTACCTCTGACGGGTAAAAGGTTGCTGGCCAAGTGTCTTCCACGCACTACACAGGAGACACCATACGTTCGAAAAAGGGTGCGTGTGTATATATATATATATGTGTGTGTGTGTGTGTGAGTGCAGGTATGTATGTATGATATTATGTGAATGTATATGCAACATTTATTGGTGATTATGGGGGTTAAGGTGGAAGTAAGTTTAGCCCAATATATATTTAATGTCATGTTACTACCCAAGAATTCTATGCTCACTCTGTCCCATTGTCCAAGGGTTTTCTGACATGTATATCACGCATGTTTTCTTTAGGATTGCAGGTCTTGTGGTGGTTTGCCCCTACCTCCTGTTAATTGGGATCATGGATTCCATGGATGCAAAAAAAAAACAGCAGCTGGCATTTTCCAACAATGCGGTTGGATGAAAACCATTGAAAATCAAAACGCTTAATCATTACAATACGCACCCTGCTGTTGGCAGCAAATCAATCATGTTGCAAAGCTATTTGACATAATTTGACCCGTCGTGAGCCAACACGCTGGGGAAATCAAGATTTGGATATGTGGGTCCAAAAAAAAGTGACCGTGGGAAACCGTGATATTTGTTGTGAACGCACCACATTTTGACGTGAACTCACCGTGAAAACCGTGAAAACCGTGAAAACCAAAATTGATATCTTTGTGACCATGTCTGCAATGGGTTCACAAGCAAGTGACCGTGAAAAACCGTGATTTTGACGTGAACGCACCACATTTTGACGTGAACGCACCGTGAAAACCGTGAAAACCCAGATTGATATGTTTGTGACCATTTCTGCACTATCATGATTGGAATCGGATTCACTTCAAGTGCATTTAATTATAGCCAGATTTTGGTTTACAAAGCGGTGATTCTTGATTTTCGGCGGTGCCATGGCCCTACCAAACCTGCCTTTCCCAGTTGCTGAATTCGGCTGGGATAAGTTGGATCATTCATCAAGTTCTTGACCGGGATGAATGCATCACGGTAATGAAACTTGTGTGTGTGGTGACCCTCCTCCTGGATTCGACACTAGATCATGGTAACAAACAGCACCAAACAAGGTTGAAAACCATGGTTTTTAGCAAAAGACAATTTGAAAGACACCCTGGGATATATATGAATGTCATTTTTTGGATTGGAACTATAAGTTTTATAGTTTTTCCTTTGGGGCCTTATTTGATATCCCTGCCGATGGATTTTGGTGACCTTATTGATTTGATATCCCTGCCGATGGATACTTATGAAGTCTGTGCATATATATACATAAATATGTACTGTATATATATATATATTTTAAAAAAAAATCAAACGGGCAGCTTATAAGCTAGCTGTGTGAATTTGCATACAAATTGGGGCGGAAGTTTCCAGAAGGAATGTAACTAGGAAGTTGCTGTATGAAGAGCAACCTCTGCGAAGAATGTTTGATTGATTGGCTGACAGGTTTGGCGCACCAAGCCTCTGTATCAATTGTAACTTTGAGCTCCTGCTGACAAAAACCATCATGCAATGTGTGTTTTTTTGCCAGTATTGAGCGTGAAAATGCGTGAAAAAAATCAAGCTGGTACCTAACTGGTACGAATGACCATATGTACGGTTTTTCTGGTACAAATGCATGTCTAGGAATGGCTCTATGTGTAAAGACCTGTCTGTGTAAAAGCTTGGGCATTTGCGTGTTTAAAGTTTCTGTGCGTATAAGATTGTATAAGCTCCTCTGTGCAAAGGCCTCTCTCTGTGTAAAAGCTTCGGTGTGTAAAAGCTGCTCTGTGTAAACCCTGCTCTGTGAACAAGCTTCTATGGGTAAAAGCATCTGTGTGTAAAAGCTCTGTGTGTAAAGGCGTGTGTGTAAAGCTTGTGTGCATGTGTGTGTGTGTGTAACATCTGAACAGATGTAAAACTTCTTTGATTCAAATCTGTTCACATTTGCAGGGAATCTTTTCACATTTGCAGGGGGACTGGAGCCGATTTGCCTATCCAGTCCAACGAAGCTATGGCATTTCGGTGGATGAGTGGTCTGATCAACCACTTGTACCTGCAAAACTCAGTTTGAACTGTTGACCAAGCTGTCACACTGTGTTGTTTCGAATCTACACGGTTGCCACAATCTATATTGCATGCATCAGAACCTTCCTCAGATTTTCGCCGAAACCATATCGCCGACAGTATTATGATTTTTTGACATATTTTCGCCGAGATCATGTCGCCGACGAACTCTGGGTTTTTGGGAAACAATCGCCGAAACATTATTTTGGATTTTGGATTTTCAACATACTGGTCAAAACACCTTGGACTCTGGTTTTAACTACGTTGGACAATATTGGATACCCTACATCGTTTTCGAGAAGTACCTCATGTGGCTCCTTCATTAATCTAACGATCTAGGCTGGTTTGCATGTTTCAGGATTCAGTTCCTGCCGGATCATATAATGATCCATTCTTGTCTAGTGTGATTTCCATGGTGGCTCCGACATGGTGCCATGGAGCCATTTGAGGCAACCCTTTTCAGGGTGAGTGTTGACAGTCTTGAATTCTGAATTCACACATTTTAATTTGGTAATTCATCTAAGTAAGTCGCAACAGCTGGCCTTACCGTTTTGCACTTTTGACGAAGTCCTGCGGCTCCTGTGGTCCCAGGGATTCCTCGCCATACTGCCTGTCTACCATAGCGAAGACGTTCGGAACATTCAGAAACCTCCGTTTTTGTAGCAACTTTTGCAGCGTCATATTGCATTATTTCACGACTTATGACCAGGCAGGCACACGACTTTCAGGTGTGGTATTCCTTCCTTTTGGTTTTCTGGTGAGGTGAAACATATTGTGCATCTAATTCGTTGGAATTTGAAAGCCGTTTGATGCCATTGGGGCACGACTTGACTGCGGGCCTGTTGTGGCACAATTGCACGAATAGTAGGTCTAGGAACTGAATCCTGTTGTTACAATTCCATTATTTGTCATTATTCCTCGTGAGCGATGTATCCGTGGACCAACCCTCCGACGTCATGGCCTGCTCCACCGCAGCCTGCGAACCCATCTTCGACGTGGCAGCAATCGTCGCAAAATGCACATCTATTTGGACATCCTTCGGCATTGCATCCTACATGGTCTTCTTCAGCTTCGCTCATGCCGTCCACATCGGCCCCAACCTCGTTGCCGTTCACCCCATTGACTCCGGCTCCTCATGCAGTACCAGGCCCACAGTTCGTTCCCACTATGCCCTCACCTTTGGCCCCTGAAACCACCATGATGCACACCGCTCCGTCGACCTTTCCATCGTCTACGGCACCCACCGCTCCACCCACGTGGCCTACTCCATCCCCTACATCGACTACACCACCTACATCGACTACGCCACCGACACCTTTGCCCAGTTCTCCATACCCACCTCACCATATTCAACCACCATTACAGACGGACGCATCGATGGTCCCTCCAGATGAACCTTCAATACGGGCCCCGGCAGTTAAAGCGGCTCCCAGGCTTCGCTCTGACAAGCGACCGGATCTACCACGTCGACCAGCTCCAAAAGTCCCTCCTCCTTCTACACCACCAACACCCACGGCAGCACCGACTTCATCCGTGTCACCTGAACTGGTAGCATTGGGCTCCACTGCACAGCAACTTGCGGAATCGGTTCGATTTATTCAAGCTCAACAACAAATGATCATGGATTCCCAACGAGCCCAAGAACAACGTCAGCTACCTAGACCTCCCAAAGTTGTCCATTTCACATGGTTGAAAGGCAAAGTTGTTATAAGTCCATGCATTAGTGCCTCACGACAACTTCAGCTCTCACGACAATGTCAAAGTTGTTGTATGTCCATGAAAGACATCATATAAGGTGCATGCTTGCGCATGCTGCTGTCTTAGCATATGTGCAAAGCATTTGGTGGTGTCTGTGCTCTTTTTTTAGCTGCTTTCCTTGCCAAATTCATGGTGCATGCGGCATGGCCCCCTGCAAAGTCAGGGGGCCACCAACGACTCCAGCGCACCACAGGCGTGCCTATATATAGGTCTTTTTTTTTTCCTGCCTCGCTCTGTCAAAGGGTGCCCCCCCATAAGGGGGGGCACCCATGCATGGCCCCTACTACTGGAAGGACTACGAGGGGCTGCGTCTTGAAGGGGTCGCTCCTTTGGAGCGGCCCTTGCATTCCCTCCCTCCCTTTTGTCTTTCTTTTTTTCAGTTTGGGGCATGGTGGGATGGGAAGTGCATTCGGGTTGGTGGATCTCAGTACAGCTCCTGCTCGGAGCAAGTGCATTCAGGTTCGTGGTCTCTCTTTTGAACCAAGAATAAATAAATAAATAAATATAGATGTGTATATTTATATGTTTAGTAGAGATATGTATGGATACATATCATCCCTCTGACATTTTTGTTTTTCATGTTCATCCGAGGGTGTTTTGTTTTATGTTTTGTTTAAGATGACATGGCGTTAATCAACTGGAACCTTGGGCGGCTCTCGCCGTGCAGTCAGGCTCCATGCATGGCCATGGGTGCAGCATGGGTTTCAGACAGCTGCATCGGCATTGACAAAAGGACAGCCCTTCTTTTCATTTTTACAAGTCAGTCTAAGTGGATGTGATATATGGCAGCAGGCATTTTGACCCCCATGTCGCTGTCTCCATATGGCAGATGTTGCCAGCGCTTTGCTGTCACGAAGGTGCGCCCAACCCTTTGCTTGGGCAAACAGTTGCAGTATACTGCTGGGGAGGGCTGGGAGGGCCAAGCAATCCATGGAAGGGAGAGCTTGTTTTTGGACAGTGTTTGACTGCAGGTGTTTTCACAATCACCCTTCTTGGCGGCAGAAGGCATTGAAACGACTTCCAGCAGTTTCACTTCCAGCATTGTTTGAGCAGTTTATTTGGCAATTCCTTTTTCATTCAAACAAACACACACATATCATAAATATATATATATACAATATATATATATATATATATACAATATATATATCTATATACTATATATATATAGAATATATATATAAATACAATATATATATATATTGTGTGTAAAAGTTTATGTTTTTCTATCTTCTAACATGTATCTATAGTTCATCCACCAACGCTGCCTTCGTTTGGTGCTTCAGCCATGGCGGGACCAGAGGTTTTGAAAGCAAAACGTGGGAAGGGTGCCGAGAAAAAGAAGAGGGTTTATGGGACCTTCAAGAAGAAGCACTTGTGTTCCAAAAAGAGAAGCAACAGACGTGTTGAGAGCAAGGTGCCCTTCAATCCTTCATCTGGGTTGCACCCTTCGCTACTTTTGGTGTAGTTTGGCTTATTTAGCAAAAGGTTGTGTTGCATGTAAACGGGATATAACACCCTATTAGATTTATCAATATTGTGGTGGACAAAAAACAGGGATTCAACATCTCGCCATATCCATGTTCCATTTCAAACCTTTCAAATGGTTCGGTTTGACTGCTTTCCCGACGTTTTATTGAATTATTTCATCTATTTTGGATTGAACAAACATATACAAACATATTCGCACAGGAACCCTGACTAACTCTTTGACAAAATGTTTGACTCTTCATGGTTATAAGATGTTATAAGGGTTTGTACCCAGTGCTTCCCCACATCTAAAACAAAAGGGGTATATGCAAACCAACCGTGACCACATTGATCCCAGGCTCAATCTTCTCATGCTTGGCGGCGCTCCGTGCTCCATTTTGAGCTTGGTCCAGAATGTCATGTCTCACATGACCCGGCCAGAGATGGCATCTTGGATTGAACCTTCTAAGTTTGAGGTGAAAAGATGGATAGAATGTATTGGTTTTGAGTTTTGATGGTGTTGAATGGGAACCATGGGAATCAAAACCAGGTTACAATCTCAAACCGGTTAATTGTGATTCTTATTCTTGTTTTCAACATCTTCTGTGAGTTACCCTGGGCACAAAAGTGAATGCATCCCTGGCCGAGCCCAGGCATTGATGTGCGTCGAAAAGTACGCTGGTGTCAAGACCATTGCAAGTGCATTTCGGAATCTCAGTGGCTTTTCAGTGTAACATCAAACAGTCCACATGAGTTAGACACGGAATGGTCAATGAAGGGAAAAACCTTGTGACCTTTGCATCAAAACGTGTCCATGTTAGTCCATGAATTGCAAAGTATTTCATAGTGATTTGAACTGAGGAAGTATGGATTCGCAGCTGCCAGCTTTGAGTACAACGACGACATGGTCTACCAGAACATCTTAAGTGGAGTTGGATTTGCATATGGCCTTGCTCTAACCATCCGGCTTTTCCGGAGCGCTGCTTGCCGGCACTCTTAGTTGGAAACCACATTGTTTGTACACATGGTATTGTTTTCACAGCAAACAAGAATCAAAAAGCTGTTAAACCGATATACTGAACTAAGTCAGTCTACATGAGGTGGCAGTGCATCTTAAATGGTTTAGATGTGTTTTACATTCTGTTGGGTTCCAATCAACTAAGTTTGGATTCAATTTCGAAGCTCCGGTGTGCAGTACATGGATATGGCTCAACAGGCTGGGCTGAGTTCAAAGCAACAGCATCTATCCCAGTGTGGTGATTCAAAATGAGGAACACATCCAATCACGTTTGGTCCCATTTGCCTGTGTTTTAGCCATGTTTATCCGGAAAGATTCCACCGCTGGACGCAGGTCTACATCAGGCCGCTCGGCTCATTCTCCGATGGGATTTCCATGGGTGAAGCAGGTATCTTTAGCGATGCTTGGCTGAACCAGCAAAACATATCAAACGAAAGAAGTCAAGTCCGGTTTCAACTTTATTTAGACTTGCAAAGATCAACATATCAATGTCTTGCCAACAGATTGTTTGCAGTGTGATCATATCAAGTCCTCGGGTGCTGCACTGCACGGGGATTCAACTGGGTGCCATGGGTGCTCCGGTGTGTGCTGAAGAGATTCAGTCCCTACTTGCTGATGAAGAACATTGCGTTCTGGAATTGCAAAATCTTGGAGAGAACCTTTACGAGGCAATGCCACGTGACCTAAAGGACTGCATTAAGGGGTTCAATGTGTTGTTTTTTCGCCATCCAAACCTTTGCAACAGTGTTGACTATCCATCAGCCAAAAACTTGGTCTATCTTTCTTTCCATGATCGTCCAGTGAATATATAATAATATATAAGGCCAAGATCTATTTGTGTAACACCTAGAGGCACCCATATTTACCACATATTCCCAATTAAGCTTTTGCAGAAACAATCTTGGTGTCAGGAGGCTCTTGAAGTGCCTTTGGGAGAGCTTCAGACCAAGCGCCTGATGCGAACGGACCGGCTCACGATTGCTCAGGAAGATGATCTGAATCTTGTCTACCTGCATCAATCGGTTGAAACATGTTGAAACTGTTCACATGCAATTACACTCTCTCGCCATTGGCGGTATGGTATGTCATGGTGTGTCACTCCTATCTCAGGAAGAACAATGGTTGGGTCTTGAAGCAGCTTCTCGAATATGAGCCCTTCAAATACAGAGCCCCTGGGAAGCAGGAATGCTACCTGATTTTGGAAAGCTTGAACGCAAAATCGAAGGCCGGAACATGAGCCATATCCAAAAACAATTTCCTTAGCCACTGAATTATTTCAGTTGTATCTGGTGCACCAGTGCGATTGTGGTCCATGCGACTATTATCTCAAAAAACTTTATTGTGCCTGGTTGCTTTGCCTTGTCAGAACCTTTGCATTCGCCCTTCGGAGCTGACAGCCACTAGGATGCAATATGTTGCAACTATGTCAAAGGGTATACAACGCCATGCCACAAGAGCAATCCCATGAAAAGCAATCCACATTAATCAACTCGCTTTCATGTCTGTATTCAATATGAATGTGAAAATGTCCCAAGGACCTGGACACCGAAATTGCTGCACTTGCCTTCACTATGAGGAAATTGTGGTCGGGGCTACGTGCTTTGTGGAGAAACAGCCCCAACACCAGCTCTTCCGATGTCGTCCAAGCCTTGAAGAATGACATGAAAAGGAAGCCCGGCTCTGGCCCACGCCAGACTGAGGACACCAGTGTCCTGCAAACGGTGCAAACTGTTTGGGGTTTCATAGAAGGGGATAAAACTGGGTGATCAAGAGGGAGTACCAAAGAATACCAAAGCCACCAACAAAAGTAAGGGCCATCATCATACAATTTCATTACTTTTCACTTTTCACCATGCTGTTTCCCTGGAAAGGAGACCCAGAAAGAGGATTCCCAGGAAGACTCCCAGGCTGATTCGACCAAACCTTTTGCAAACACCAGCCAACGAAGTTTGCTACTGGACCATGAGACTGAATCTTCTGGGGTTCAAAGTCCAGTGTCACCTACGTCTTTGCCAAAGCCATCCCCTCCTAGCCCTGAAGAGATGAAAACTCCACCGAGAAAGGCAGACAATATCTATGCTCGGATGTATGGAAATGTATCTGGTGGCTCAAGTCTTACAGATGACACCTTGCCATTGGGTTCACCTTGGGCTACCCCTGGGATTCGAAGGGCAGACCCCAACATGGAAAGAGACCTCATGGAGAGACTTGGGCAACCCACGACACTTATGGGGGTGGCTGAAGAACCGGACGAAGAACCTGCTGTGTCCCCTGTCCAACCGGACCTTCTTACATTGAAGTATGAAAATTGGGAATGCGAAGAGGAATGCTCTGAGTCGTCCAGCCCCGATGATGATCCAGTGCTTGTCCCTTAACTGGATAAGTGCAGCCAAAATAAAGCATGATGTAACCACACGCACATGACATATAAAAAACCTGTTGGAGATGGCCGAACTCAACCTCACATATTCTTTAAAAATCCTTGTGTACCTTGAGGCTGAAAACCTCTTGGCTGACAACATCGAAGAGGAGTCTGACTTTGAAGATCATCGTGACTTACATGGCCAGTTGGAGCCCAGTGTGCCACCTGGCTACCCCGAAGCAGCTGTTGCCGTGGAAGACAGTCCTCCACCGGCCGTGCCACCAGTTGCAGATGGAGGCAAGCACCTCCATGGCAAGCGGAGCATTCATGGTTCATGGTTGAATCACACGTGACAGAAACAACATGCAGGGTCTCCACACACAAAATTCTGGATGCCATCATGTTTTGGTTAGACTCCTTTAGAATCACAATCACTCCAAATATCTTTCGGAAAATCGTCTGTCTAGGTGATCGAAAGAAGAAGAAGCGTAAATCTGAAGGGTCGGGCAAGAGCAATGGAAAAAAGAAGGCAAAGCCAGGACCCTGCTATGCATTGTTGACAAGTTCACTATAATCATTTGCTGCACATTGATGGTAATGCTGGTTGCACATATCTTCACAAAAGATCATGTCCCCAAACGCGGCACAGGATCCAAAGAAGCTGAGCCGGTTCCAGATATCCCTACAATCATGGAGACCTTTGAAGAGGAGTATCGGGAGTCTCTTCAAGCCCTTCCGGCTGAGTTGTTTCCCCAGGGCATCAAGCATGGGAAGCACTCCTATACCCTGCAACCCGGCTGCAATCTCGCCTTGTGAAGGTCGAAGTTGATGCACATGCAGCATGTTGTCCCAGCTTCCCCAGAATTGCAACCCAGGTCTCATGAATGAGACCTGGGCTGCAATTCTGGGGAAGCTTCCTCCTGCAAACCGAGGCATTTGGATGGTGGGGCCCGCATGGAAGTCTTGCTTCGCCACAAGGCATTCAAACCCAAGGCCATGAAGGGTGGAGCTGCTATCAACTCAAAAGCGTGTCTTGACCAAAGGTTTAAGATGAAAACCCACTTGCATTGAATCCCATTCAAACCATATCAAACATTACCAAACCTATTTGTGAAGCTGTTTTAACATCTAAGGATCGCATGGAAAGATGATATGAAGGCAGCCTGGGAGGAAGCTGCACGTGCTATGGGCTTGTCACTGTGAGTGTAGGTATGTGATCCCGGGGAAAACGGTGTGGAAAAGGCACCTGAACATGCACCATGCTGGAGTGGGCAATGTTTCTGAACTAGCACCATAGACAGGAATCCCTACAAGAATCCCTACATCACATCTAATTATATTTGTTTTCAAGTTGGTACTCATACCTATCTACTGTATCAAATGTTTGTATGAAGGTATGTGATGGAAGCTCCTACCAGCAACAGTGCATTCATTTTGAAGCCATTCGGCAGTAGTATCTTCGCTTAGTTTCATGGAAAGCGGGACCTTGGAATTTCACCAAGGCATTCATCAAGCTGGATTTGGCTTGTGCGAGCTTGGGGGGAAAAAGAAACATGAACAGTTTCGTGAACATGAGTTACACACTTCCACATACATGATGCCACAATCACAACCAGCTTCGATCCAAGGAACTGCATGGTGGCACGAACAGTAATCTACCTTTACATCATGAGCATCCTCGGGCTATGTTGGTGCATAGAGCAGCCAAGTTCAAGCTTGCTGGAGAAGCACACAGCGTTCCAGTGGCTTTGCAAACAAACCAAAGTCTACCGTGTGCCTTGGCAAAATATTTCCCGATGAGAACCCAAACAACTTCCAATTTATCCATACTTGCAAGTTTGGTTGTGATCTACCCCATCCAAGTCTTCCCTTGAGTTCCAGCATGCACTGCATGTGCAATCAAGGTGTTTGTGTGGATTGGAAGCTATGGACATGATTGCATCTTGGCTGTTACAGCTCCTCTCTCTCTATATATAATATCTTAAAATATTCATATCATATGATATGAAGAATAATCATATACTATAATATGTACATATGTTCTGTGTGTATATGTATGCAAATATGCTACTTATAAACAAAAATATGTTTATGCATGGGCATGCCAGCAAAGCAAGCTCAGCCAACTCAGGTCCGAAGCCAACGTTTTTATATTCAAACTACCAATTCTTTCAAAAGCTTTACCTTCCACTTCCTGATCGTGAATGGACGAGCAGTATGGTTCGGAGGCAAGGAAAGGGCACATCTTGATCCTGTGCAAAAGCTTTCGCGAGTTCCCCCTAAATTTTAAATGGTATGATGGAAACATATCCATATGTTCTTTGTCCCTGAGAGGTATGTTGACGGCTCGGGAGTCCAGCGTATATGCGGCGATTGTGACCTGAAGGCATCTCAACACTATCCTGTTCGCTTTGGATGTGCGGTGGCTGAATGCTTTTTGGAGCACTATGAGCTGGTAAAGGAGACTGCAGAGAAGACCCAGTCCATATTACAAGCATCGCCCCCAAAGAAGGAAGCCAAGGACACCTGTTAAGCTCAAAATTGTTTTGGTTGAAACATGTTGGATTGAGGTTGGGTGGTCTATTAGAGTATGTTTTTATCGGTTTATCGGGGTTGGTTTATCGGTTTATCGAGTTTGGTTTATCGGTTTATCGGGTTTGGTTTATCGGTTTATCGGGTTATCGGTTTATCGGTTTATCGGGTATGGGTTTATCGGTTTATCGGTTTATCGGTTTATCGGTTTATCGGTTTATCGGTTTATCGGGTATGGGTATATCGGTTTATAGGTTATATCATGCAGGTATATATATATATGTTTTGTGCACATACTGCAGGACCCAGGATTTGCAAAGCTTGCAGACCTACGGCAAGTTGTGCAGGAACTTTCTCAGTGAAGCTCCAAAGGAGCCAGCATTTACAAAGCTTTTGGCTTGCATGCTGCATGCTTTTAGGCATTTTGGAGGGTTCTGGGAAGAATTTCTCGTTTTGGGCAAAAAAATCAGGAATTTTTACAAAAAAACAAAAATCACAAAAAATCACAAAAACCGATAAACCAATAAAAAACCAATAAAAAGCCGATAAAAAGCGATAAATTTATTGGTTTATTGGGCACCTTTTTTTTTCATGTTTTTGTTCAAAAAAAACAGTGTTTTTTGTAAAAAAAACAAGAGTTTCCAAGAAATTCCCCGAAAAAGCGAGAAAGGATGAGAAAGTCCCAGGATCAGACCCAAAATTCAGATTCAAAGCCATATACAACAGCATGTGAGTTGCTTGGCTGGCTATTAATTCTTAATTTACTCGGCGCTGCAACTGTGTACTTTGCGAGGGCAGGACCAAAAATGGGGTTGACAGGGCAGGTGCTGGCAACATCCAATCCACATTGTGACAAAAAAAGACATGGCTTGAGGTGACATGTGCCATATAGGAGCGTTTGGCCAAGAAATCACATACATCATACATCTATATGTATAATCTAGATCATCTGGCTCTGCAGAAAGGTCTGAGACATGCCTGTCTTGACCCGGTGCCGTGGCAAGACTCCTGAAGGTGAAGCCATGAAAGCTTCCCCAAATCCGAAGAAGCTGAAGCAGGCTGCTCGGAGGCTCAAGGAAGCAAAGAAAAAAGCAGAGACGCAAAAGAACACAGGAAAAGCCAAGAAGAAAGAAAAAGTGGACACAGGAAAAGCCAAGAAGGAAGAAAAAGTGGACACAGGAAAAGCCAAGAAGGAAGAAAAAGTGGAACCTACTTTGAAGACTCCAAGCCCGAAGCCCATTCTGAAGAAGGCTATGCGCTGGGGTTCATGCATGGCAGGCATTGTTTGGAACAGGTTGTTTATGTTGTCCATTCGGTTCAGTATACAGTATCCACATCAAAAACATTTTCAATACATCTAAAGTTGTCAATCCAATCAGCTGAATTGCATCTCAAAAGTTTTGTGTCTCCCCAACACATGTCTGCTGGCTCGCAGGATGATGCTAGCTCTACGACGAAGACCAAGAGAAGGACCAAGAGGAGGCTGAGTTTTGTAGAACCACATCAGTGCATCCCAATCGAAGCTGAAAACAAGCCAGGAGACAAAAAAAACAAAGAAAAGGCCACAGGTCAGGCCATGTCAGAGGATGAGGCTGAGAGAATCATCAAGGAGATGTCCAAGCCAAGTGCAGAAGCAGCTGGTCACAGTGACTCAGAATCGACATGTGATGACGCTAGCAGCAACAGCAGCAGCAGCAGTGAGGACAAAGATGGAAGTGGAGATGAGGATGAAGCAACAGAAAGCGAAGGTGAAGCTTCAGAAGAACAGTCTGAAGATAGCTCGGACTCAGAGGCAGAGCAAGTGCAGGAAGATGAAGGCAGTTCGGATGAAGAGACTGTAGATGGGAGCGACACTGAAGAAGAAGAAGAAGCTGAGGATGCAAAGAAAGGTGCCATGGCGAAGAAAGCGCAGTCTGAGGCTGAGGAGAGCGACAGCGACAGCTCCGATGAGAGTTGTGGAGAGCCTGAGGTGACAAAGAAGATTGCAGCCACCAAGACACCCGAGGTGAACAAGCAGGATGAGCCGAAGAAGAATTACAAGAAGAAGGCAGGACAGGAAGAGAAGAACACAAAGAAAAGCAGCAAGAAAGAAGATAAGAAAGAGAAGAAAGAAAAGGCTTCAGCTGCTAAGACTACGGAAGATGAGTCTAAACAAAAGACAAAGAAAAAGAAGGAAAGCAAGACCAAGCCCACAGAGGAGCCTTGTCTGAAGATCGAAGACCAGAAGGACCAGGAGAAGAAACGAGGCAGAGGCAAGGACGATGGCAAGTCAAAGGAGAAAGTGACTTCGAAGCGTTCCAAAGACAAGGGCGACCAAAATGAGACAGGAGGGCATGATGCATCAAAGCTGGCTGTGGTGGAAGCCAATTTGGCAAAGACTGCGGCACCGACTTCTGAAGAAGCGAAAGGCAGCAGCAGCAGCAGCACTGAGGACAAGATCAACTCCAGCACGCACCACACGGAGTATCTGCGATACAGGAGGTGGATTCGAAACGGCAAAAGGTTTCCTACTGTGCTTGGATCCCGGTTGACAACGGAGGAGGGGCGGGCAAGCCTTTTTGTCGACTGGGTCAAGTGCGGAGGCGATGTGGACTCCATCATATGCAAGCACGAACAAAGCCTGACTGAGTCCAGATCTTCCCAGGTGAAGTATGGATTTCGCTCAGAAAGGTGGCTCAATGAGAAGTACGGGGAGGAGAAGGCAAAGCGTATAGTTGGTCGAAAGACCAACTTGGGGCTTTTGATCCCTGACCCAGAGGAGCCCGAGGACAACCTCTACTTCTGCCTCATCGACATCGACCTGAAAAACATCAACGAGCTCAAGAGGGTGACAAGCTTGGAGGCCAAAGGACAGGTAAGTGCCGAAATGGTGAAGGCATTCACCGAAGCCGGAGGAGTCTTAGATGGAAGCGCTCTGAAGGGTGACATGTCTGGGAAAGAAGGCATGAGCAAAGCAGTCTCGTTCATGGGGGCCGTGGGCAAGACCGGACAAGCACAGGGGACAGGGAAGGCTGCAAGAAGGAATGGGAAAGCCAACAAGGGGAACTCAGACAGTGCTCCGGCAAAGGAAGTCAAAGCAGAAACACCGCAGAGCAAAGCGAAGACTCTGATCACCAAAGTGCTGAAAGATGCAAACACCTGCAGGCTGGGTTTAAACATGTTTAAACTGTTTGCGGAGGGCAGTTGATAAAAAGCAAGTTGTGTTTAGTTCTCAAGTTACTGATGTGGACTTAAACGGAGCGTCCAAACTCTTTCCATACAGTTTCGGAATATTTGCTGGCAAACATTCACACATATCTACATTTGTGAAAAATGCAAACATGCATCATGCATACATTCCATAGGTATATGCTTTCAGATGCATATCACAAAAAAAAGGAAAGGGAAATACACACACACCTATCTCGTGAAAATACATGTATTGTTTGTCCATCTCCCACGTTTATGTTTGCTGAAGTTGTTGTGACCTGTTGCAGGGACCTGGCATTCCGCTTGAAGCCGCTGGAGATGTCCGATCAGTTGATCAACCAGCTGAAAGCGCTTCAAAGTGGATTGGAGAAGCAGGCACGAGCACTTCAAGATCTCATCAACCAGGACAAGAACAAAATGAAACATTACACGCCAGTCATGGAGGAGGCCATATGGCAGCACCACAGTTTTGAAATTTCACTGGGCAGCATTGCATGCTTATAATTGGGGGACCTGTGTGTTTTGTTCATGGGGTGTGTTGTACTGTATGTTCAACGGACTGTTTAAAACAAAACAACAAACAGTTTTCTGGCTATTCAACCCTGCAGATCGCAAATCTCAACCAGCTGGCCAAGAACAAGGTTGAGTTGGGCAAAGCTTTGTTGCGCGCTGCTGAAAAGGCAACCAAGGGTTCTGAGGAGAAGGCCAAGGAGCCAGAAACTGGCACTGGGTCTACGGACAAGAACAATAAGAAAAGGAAGAAAGCTTCCTGAGCTAGATTTCTATTTTGGGATCATGAACCGATGATCTCAGTGGGGCTTAGCCTATAGCCGTGATGCTCTGCAGGACTTAGAATTCTCATGTCTTTACAGTAAAAAAACACAAGAAACATGTAGCTGAAACTACAAAAGAAATTGTGCTGGGTGTCTTTCCGATCATGTCCATAGACAAGCATCTTAGACGGTCTTCTGGCTTACTTTGGGTCAAGCTTGTGTTGAAACCTTTGCGGGATTACCTGCAATGTGGCAAGCATGAATCTCTGGATCCACAAGGGTCTACATTATTCACATTTGAGCTTTTGCGACAGCAACCAAAGAGCATTCAGCGCGAGTCAGAAAAAAAAGGTGCGCAGTACTTCATCCAATGTCTCTTCAAATCATAGATCCATCATAGCATTCAATGAGCTCCCATTGATAGCTTCACGCAGTGGCACCCTAGTCCACAAGAATTATGTATACATGTATATGGACAATATATGTTGAGATACTATTCTTATGCTGGCATTCTATCTACCTGGAACTATAGTTCAAATCCCTTCGCAGGGCCACAAGTTTGCGCTCCAGAACCCGGTCTCCTCGAAATCGAGATCACCAACGTGGCCATGCTGATGCAGTGACCTCAAAGAGCCGGGTGAAATCTTTCAGAAACCAAGGAGATAGAGATCAAAAGGTGGGTAACCCCAATGTTTTCAAGTGGTTTTAGTTCCATGACAAAGTGCATATACTAGTATCCAGTATTCATTCTTATGGGATCTTATGAGGAAACCATGTCATAACAGGGGTGGTAAAATCGGGGCAAATGGGGATGACATTTCACAACCACCTAAATTTCAAAAACCTTGCGTCCCTGTTCGAGGATTGGATTTGGTTGCCAATGCATCTTATTCTGCCCGACGACTATTGAAAAAGATCTGCAACGGGGCCTGGTGGATGAAAAAGGGTTCCAGCTCATGACTCACGATGTTTGTTTTAAAACAGGGAACAACATAACTCCTTCCAATCTATTCATCCCTCAAACAATCAATCCATCCTGGTTTGACTTCATCGTTATAAGATGTTATAAGCTGTGTGTTCCCAAAACATTTGACTACAGCTTTGGAATCCATCTATCCTTCTGCAACCCTACTCTTACAAAAAGGGTCAGTAGATAACAATGGAATCCGGGACTCCCCAAACAAGGAGATTAACAAATATATGTATGAATATACAAGCTTCTCTACATATACAGAGTTGCATATTTAGTAGGATTACATCTTCATCGGTTTCGAATGCGAGCGCGGCTTTACAATTCAAACCCTGCAGAAGACATCGGCTGCTGAAGCTTGCAGAGATGCCAAAGGACTTCTCAGAGATCATTCTGACTGCGCTTTGGCTAGCCTACTCGCATCATGGTCTGCAACAGCAGGGCATGAAGAACGCAGTTTTCAGAGGCACGCGTGTCAACTTTTTGACTTTCAATCCAAAAAGAAAGATATTTGTTTTTGATGGTTTCACTTTTATTTTGAAACGGTTTTTGGTCTGACGTGTTTTGATTGGAAAGTGGTTGCATCAGTTTTGAATCAATGAGACCCTTGCAGGTGGTATGAGAAACATGCCAATATTCCCTTGGGTACTGTCTCGATACCACACCTTGTGGAATGTGAAAGCCCTGAAGGACACCATCTTGAGGTGGTGGACCGAGATATTCCAATTTTGTGGCCATGGGATGTGCTACACTGGCGAGACAGTATCAGCCATTTGGGCTGCTGGATAGCTGACCAACCTCATCTTGCTGGTGTCAAATGTATGGCATCTTGCTTTGACCAAGATCTATCTGTAAGTTTTGCAAACAGTTTTGTCCTCACGGACTGATTTTGTGTTCAGAAAAACATGTTTACAGTTTAATTGCGGTGATCACCCATGGTGGCTTAGGACTATTGGCGCCACATGGAGGGCCAGGAGTTCATCGAATCGCTGGATTTGAGTCAACCCGACAAAACAGTCCCATTGGTGTGGCATGTGGATGGAGTGAAGGTCTACAAGAACCAAAAGATATGGGTGTATAGTTACTCTTCCATGCTGCGAAAGAAGGGAAACTCATTTGAAAACAAAACTGTGCTTGCGATCATTCGGGACTCTGCTGTGTCCAAGCCACGCACGCATGATGCAATGGGCAAGGTCATTGCATGGATTTGCAAAACACTTCAAACTGGAATTTATCCTGTTACAGACTGGAAAGGGAATCCATGGCCAGCTGGTTCAACGGAGTCGCAAAATGCTGGGAGCTACTTCTCTGCAGATCGATGGCGTTGCTGTTTCTCAGCATTCAAAGGAGATCTAGAAGCAAGGGTGCAGATTCACAAAATGATTCGCAACTACATGGCCAACATGATTTGCGAGCATTGCCCTGCTGGAAAACTTCTTTCTTACGCTGACTTCAAGAAGGATGCACCATGGTCCACGGTGAGGTTTTCTCATCAAGACTTTTTGGATTTGAATCCCCCTGGTCGGCAATCTGCATGGGTGGACGTGCCTCGATGGCGAAAAGAACGCAATCTTGAGGACAGATTTCTTTTGGTATGCGCGTGGTTGGAGAAAGTTTTTTAAAGATATATACATGCATCTGTGTTTCAGTTTTGTGTTCAATGAAACCTGTCGGTTTCAACCTGAAGGATTTGCTACACACACTACATCAAGGTGTCAGTCTTTGTGCTATCGCTGCATTGGTTACTGACCACTACAACTGCAAGCATCCTGGTCAAACGCTGCAAGATTTGGAACGATGCCTGCTGCAAGCATACAAGCATTACCGTGCATGGTGCAAAACGAAAAAAAATTCTGGTAGCAGCCTGCGTTTTAATTTGAACCGCTTTGGAAGGGACGGGTGGAAAAGCATGCCAGAGCTGTCGACGCAATACAAAGCGAGCACAGTGAAATACATGCAGTATTGGCTGCATGACTTTCTCATGGATGAGCCGGAAGTGCCACATTCAGCAGACCGTCGCCATTGTTCCTATTCTTTGGCAATGTTTCAACACATGCTTGACACCCACAGTGAATGGTTCACTCAATGTCAGGCAGACCGTACTGCGCAATTTGGTTACAGCTTTCTGCTGTTCTACCAGAAGTTAGCAGTTCGATCCAGGTCAGAACCCAGGAACAACTACAAGATTGTCCCGAAATTCCACTACTTTTTTCACATGCAAGAGTACATTGAAGAAACCCTTCGGAATGTCAGGCATTGGGTCTCCGAAAATGTGTTCCTTACGCTTCGCGTGCTTAAAGGTGTTAAATTCCCAGATGTTCCCATATTTATTTTAAATTCTTTTGATTTTTTTTATCCCCAAGTTCAGGTATGAGCATTGTTATCCGGATGAGTCGCTGATGGGCCAGTTGGGAAAGATCGCATCCCGATGTCATGCCAACACGATGGAAAGAACGTGCCTTCACAGGTACCGGGTCATGCTCGACCTTTTCTTGGCTTCCGGGCTCAATGAAGATGACCCGGAATGACGCTGAATACTCACATGGAAAAAAATGTTGCGGCATGCGGCGTTTTGAAAACCCTCCAATTCATACTTTGCCATGCTCATGGCACCATGGTTGAGGGAGAGAGGGGTAGATACACATAAATAGATATATTTACATGTACGTGTGCATATCGGTGGTTATAACATATATATACACATATTTATATTTATATATATATACAGATCACTCTATTTTCAGCAGCTTGAGTTGGAATGCGTCTTTGCATGTTCCAAATCACCCCAAACCATTGTTCAGAATTTCCGTGGGTGAATTTGGGGACCCAAGAAAATGAACTGAAATTCCTGTGGCCTGCAGGGTTTGGGATAGAAATTATGTTTCGTTAATCTATCTTTCGGGTATTTTGGGGGCATGGTCAAGATTAACCATTTATTTGGTTGCTTTTTGGAATCCCATCTTTGCGGTTCACCTATTTGGGCAAACATTTTTTTTCCAATTTCCAGTGGGCACCCTTGAAGTACACTGTTTGCGTCCATGCCGGTCCTGTCTAAGTAGACCACTACCACTTTACTCTAAATGTTTCATACACACACATGTATATATAAATAAATAAATAAAATAAATATCTATAAATATATATGTATATCAATCCCGTAAATCTACCTACTAGAAGCAAACAAACATATTTACCTACGTATATCGAACATAAGAGTATGTTTTTTTTTGGGCAGGGTTGGCTGAAACAAGTGCAGTTGCAATGTTTCAGTGTGTCAAAACCTGTACACAACTTGATGCATGCATTACAACATGCATTTTTCCACGGCCAAGGCGTCTAGAAAGAAAGAGCATGCATTACAACATGTATTTTTCCACGGCCAAGGCGTCTAGAAAGCAAGAGCATGCATTACAACATGTATTTTTCCACGGCCAAAGCGTCTAGAAAGCAAGAGCATGCATTACAACATGCATCACTCACGGCAAAAGCGTTTAGCAAGCAAGAGCATGCATCACAACATGCATCTCTCATGGCCAAAGCGTCTAAGCAACAGGTGCTGGCATTGCAGCATGCATCTCTTTCATATCCAAAGCTGTACATAAGAGGAACATTCATGGAGCATCAAATATGACCAAATATGTTTGCTCACGACAAAACCCAAAGTTGCCAAATTGACAACTTTGATAATCTTAGTTGTCAAAGGTGTGCAAAGGACACCTTTGGGAGCTCTAGGTACTTCTCCAACAAGATGGACCTCCACCGAACCCTATTCCACAGACACCACCACCAACAACTACACCACCACTGATCGCCACTCCTCCACCTGCACCGAAAGCCAGACCCACCGAACCTGATCTTCCGGACCCTCGTATTGTCCAAGCTCCAACCATCGATCCTCCCCACCAACTACATGTTCCACCACCAACAACACGCCGACCACGATCCAGGACTCCAAGATCACGTTCCCATCGACCTTCTGTACGTTCCCATCACCCTCGCTACTCTCCCCACCGTGCAGCTCGACCTCGTTCTCCTCTTCCTCGTCATCGGTCATCCACGAAACATGCCAAGGACCGCAGAACCCCATCTCCATACAGAAGACGATCACCACCAAGACACCGCTCTCCCGTGGTTCCTCGACGTCACCGATCTCACCCGCGACCACGTTCCGAGACACCACGTCACCAATCCAGAGGCCGTGAAGTCATACTTCGACCAGCTGCAAACCCATCCAATCCGAACTACATCCCCATTCCCGACGCTGATGACACCTGGGGTACATGGAAAGACAGCCACTACACCGACAACTACCATCACCACACTGATCGACCCAATTCTCCTGCCGACCCACCACAACCGGAACCACCAACCAACCCACCAGCCCATACTTCAGCACCACTTGGCGCTGTGTCCTACCGCGTCCCTGACGGTGACAGTGAAAATTCTGAGGTTGCAGATACAATTTCGATCACCAAGTTCGACACGAATGACATCGACCTCAGTGACCCCCTTAGGGTCCGCTGCCTGACGGAGCTTGGGCCCGATCATGTTGTGCCCCTACGCCAATCATTGACCCCGGCTATCTTGCTGCTCTTCAACCAATTCGTTGACGAGATGTTCCACCAGTTGGCTCAACCATACCGAACCGTCAACAACCAACGTATTTATATCAAAGCAAGCCAAGCCACCGTCAAAAACATTGCCAGGGCCTTTGCACAATCCAACTTACTGGACATCGAGCTTGCGAGGCAAACACAAGCCTTCTACATCGAGCCAGAGAACCTGCTGACCATCACGGTGCCCACAGGATTGAAAAAGAAACCAATCTATCGTGGCGAACACATGGGCACCTACCTGATCTATCACAAAACGAGTTGGGAAACAGTTGCCAAAATTCTCGCGGAAGACTGCATTCGCCCGGCAACTTGGACAAAAAACGAAGCCGGCATGCCGACTCAATACCCATGTTACGGATTCTTCGGTATGTCCTCTGAGATCGCGGACATCGACAACCTACCCGGCTATGCTGTCAAGATCTGTACCTCTCAGCTCTACAAAATTGGCAAAGGACAAAACCCATCAGGCCTGCTGGCCATTTGCCGCTCACCCAAATGCATCCGTGCCCTAGCTGGAGGAAATGACCAAATTCAACGCTTGTGCAACCTTGCGGGCATAGCCAAGGGCAAAGACAATGCAACGGCTATGAACTCCAGCGCCGCATCCATACGCTACGTCGCCTCCACTCACTCGGTTTTCCCGGGCTTGATCACACACCAGACGGCGGAGACCAATGCACCCACGGAACATCCTGATGATCATGCACGTCCAGTACGACCTGACCCTCCTGCCAATGCCCCAGAACTTTTGGAACCACCTCCAGACGACTCTCGAGATACACCTGGCCACCACGAGACAGCTGCTTCTGGTTCTCGAGATCATGCTCGCCGATCTTGGCACGACACTGCCCCTTGGGACAATTCAACCTACAGCCGCCGAGATCGCCGCTCCTCCTATCATGAAGGCCACTCTCGAGACCAGCACCGTGAAGGCCGACCCCGTTCTCGACACTCGACGTATCACTCCAAATCTCGTTGGTGAACTCTTTACCTCTGAGGAGCACCGGAACAAGTATCGACTATTCTACGACTGCGATACAGTGAGCCTAGTGGCCCTGCCCGATCATTTTGGAGTAACAATGCTTCTCCCGACATTCGGTATTGATGCCACTTCTTCCTCAAAAGGTTTGGGAACTGCTGCATGCTCATGATATTTGAACCTTACGCCAGATTCGAACTTCACTTTTCGTTTCACCTACACAGGATGTTCCTTTGGATCAGGGGTTAGTTCCACATCAAGGGTTTTGGTATTTGGACCACATGCATGCAGCCCAGCTGTCAGCAGGCAGCCACTGCCAACATCATGACGGTTAGTAAGGTGCAGCCATGGTAACATGATTGTTCCACTAACACCAGCGCTAGACATGAACCACTGCTAAGATCAGTTCTTCACCAGCGCTAGACATGAGCCACTGCTAAGGTCAGTTCTTCACCAGCGCTAGACATGAGCCACTGCTAAGGTCAGTTCTTCACCAGCGCTAGACATGAGCCACTGCTAAGGTCAGTTTTTGTAAGTAGCTGACATATGTTGCCACACAGCGATTTGAGCCACAATACATATATACATATACATATATATATATATGTACATATATACACATATGTTATATATATGTACATATATATATATATGTAAATATATATATATACATATATAGATATACATATATATATATACATATAGATATATATATATATATATGTGTGGGTATGCGATGATATATATATATATACTTATAGTTATATTTATGTATATATATATAAGAATATGGGTGCCTACATGTAGACCATAGTGGACTATGGTATATATATATATATACATGTGAACATATACATATATGCTTGGTTTGAGATAGAGGATGTATGAACTCTGTTGTCACAACATGCGCGTGCAGTTTGTGGTTTGTCCGCATTTGTGAACCCAGTGCCATTTTTGTTTTCCCCAAACAGAGCGCAGCGATGTCTTTGCGTAGCCGCATTCCTAGCGCAAACGAAAGTGAAACAGGCGCTCTTCCTGGCACCTTACATCAAAAACTGTCACTTTGCAAGACCAAATCTCCGAAGTGTCCAGCTGGCAAGAAAGAATGTGGAAGCGCAGTTCTTCTTCAAAAAATATGTCACAGCCCGGCACTTTAAGTACCTTGGAGCGATATACCCACCTCATAATTTCATGGACTGATTCGTCATCAGAATCATCCAACGCTTTCCACTCAGAAGTCTCGGGGTTGGAAAACTCATATTTGCTAGCTGGTAGGCATCCACCATCCCACTCATCAACGCCTAGGCATGCATTTTTTTTCAGTTATCAGTTTGGGCATGTGTATCAATTTTTTGCAGTAACATAATGAATCGAGGTGCCCAGCCAAAAAAGCGTAGCCATTTGTTGTTTGCGGCGCAGGATTTGTTTGGCTTGCTGCTGTGCCAAAAACTGCATTGAATCATTGCCAAAAACTGCATTAATTTCATAACACTTCAACACCATGTAGTTCATCCTCATTTTTACCAATCAGTGAAAGCGTGTGAACACATTTTTTAAACGCGATGCCTCCTGATTTCTTAACCGGTGACATTTTGTCATTTTAAGCAGCTGCAAGTCATTGCTGACATTTTGTCAAAACTCTGAATCTTCAGATCCATTTCCATACCGCAAAAAATGCAGTCACCCCCCGTGTGCCAACGCATCAAAACTAGCCAAACTCTCAGAAGCTTGTAGGTTGACCTGTCAGGGTTGAAAGTTGAAGGGTTGACAGAAGGAATGATGGTGTGATGTTGAGCAACATTAGCTAACCGCTTTTCTGTGCAGAGATTTTGGGAAACTCTGAGGGAATAACAACTGTCGTTGGGTGAACATATATATATATAGATATATAAACATACTCATACACATAGATATTTACTATACTGTGAATAATACCCCTTTTTTGGAAACACCCACATACATATAGTAAATAATATATATATATAATATGTTTTTTTTTGAGAATGTGTGAGTTTACAATGTAAACTCAACTGCAAATAGTATATTATGTATATATTGAAGAGCCTCAGCTTTCAGTTTCCGGATCATGTTCTCCATCTTCTTCTTCGCCCGCTTCGGCGCCATCAGCAGCTGCATCAAGAGCGGCGTCATCGACAGCATCTTCTCCATTTTTGAGATAGGACTCGATCATGGCGTCCTGAAAGCATTGTAGGATGAAATCACGGTTATAACATCAAAAACCATCGAGACATTCCACTGGTTTAAAGATCAAAAATTGAGACTTTGAACTGTTTGAATTGAAAACATGTGGGGCTCAATGTGAATTACAAGGTCAAGCCACGGCCAAGTCTTGACCTTTCTTGACATCGCCATCAGTGCGCAGCAACTCTTCTTTCACTGCATCCTGGGCAACACATGTGAAGATAAGTATAAGGTTGGTTTGAGATATTTTGGAATTGCGAGTTTTTTTGAGATGTTTGATTAAACATATAGGGACTTGCAAGTTTTTTTATCCACCACCCATTCTAACCAGAGCCATGTGTCCGCGATGGTCTCCATGACATCATCGTTCAGGCCCTCCACCGGCTTCACCTGGGATGTCACGGGATAGGTGATGGGAGTATATCAATACAATATGTCATTGGGAGCCAGGTTATATATATTTAACTTGAATCACATATATACATATATACATAATATATATATATAACTTGAATCACATATGTAGATATATATATATATACAACTTGAATCACATATACATAATATATATATATATATATATACAACTTGAATCACATATATACATATATACATAATATAATTATATATATATAACTTGACTTAACTTGAATCACATATATATATATAACCTGAATCATTGAGAGGCAACACTGTTTGACATAATCTTGATTGGTTTTGACAAGACACACCCATCACTTCTTTGCCGTTGACTTTGAATGCCCATTTGCCGGTCTTGTAGCGGTACTTGTACACCTTCTTATCCTTCTTTGGAACCTTTGTGTCTGAGCTGGGAGCAGAAGACGCAGCGGGTCGCTTCAAACATCGAGCATTGGAAGCTGGTTTCTTTTTTGGAATCACTTCTTCTTCTTCTTCTTCTTCCGGTGTTTCGTTCACATTGGCCTCATCACTTTTATAGTCCTTTGCCTTTTCCTCTGACTTGGCCTTTGCCTTTGCTTTGGCTTTTCCACTGGCTGTTTTTGACTGTGCCTTTGAACCCGTGCCTTTTGATTTAGCTTTTGGACCGGGCTTGGCACCCGATTTGGCTTTTGGCTGCGCGCTAGTGTTGGGAGAACCCGCGCTTTGGTTTCGGCGCGGCTCTTCATCGGACAAGGCATCCACAGGTGCTAACACCATGGCTTCAAGAACCAGGTTGTGAAACACGTAGGCCATAGCCCCCCTACGACTTTGACCCTGGAAAACATGCACGATAAAATCCGTTGGTTTAATTTGGTTTATGTCTATGAATGCATGTGTCCACATCAGAAAACTTAAATGGGAACTGCAATGCCCCTTGGAGGGCCAACACATGTGAATGCAAAACAGTCTTGATCTTTTTTGAGCTCGCTGAATCCCCAGATTGTCAAACCATCACAAGAAACGATGATCTTGGGCTCCACTTTCGAAGCACAAAACATGAGTGCACCCACAATTAAAGGTGGCCAGAGACACCCCTTGAAGTAGGGTTTGAAAACAAAATGACATATGAATCATATGAATCGAAGCTATTGTTTGGTGATGTTTGATGGTGATATAATTCCCAGAATTTGAAGCCACCCTTCAAGTCACTCTGAGAATCCTGGGTCCTCCCAGCATCACTTCAGCTTTACAGCCGAAGAGGCAGCAATGGTAAGCTGCCCAAGCAAGAAATACTTTGGCTTCATCGGGGTGAGTGTGCATGGGATGCCCTCGCTGGCCTTCACCTGCCAGGCTGTGGTTGCAGTTCTTACCATTGTCCAGCTGACGCTTGGCAACTTATCGTGGGGAGCGATTGATGGATCCCAATCTTGAACATCAACTTGATAGAAATCAAATATGATTTGATTGTATTTGATTTAGTATATGATGACTTCAATTTGATTGATATAATATCAACATTTGTTCAAACCCTGGGCCTCCCACACCACACTGCAATAATCAGTCCGTGGCAACTGATTGAACTTGTTGCTCCACAAAGCCCCGAAGACTGCTGGGCGCAGATCGAGTTTGCTGTCAGTTGGGGGGATCTCTTTCGCCTTAAATGCGTTGACTTTGTGATCAGCAGCCACAGCGTATCTGAACGTCATAGGCATTTGGGATCCATCTGCGGCGACCTGCCAAGATACATTGTCACCCTTAAACCCGAAATCACAGGTTGATATTATTTGATATTCATATCATGCTAACTACCCAATGGAAGTTTATGTTTAATGAGATTTTATGTGAAACCATATGAGCTAGCCTGGCCTTCATCTTTGGGCGCATGGCGTGATCAGTCATGCGGATCTCTGTGATGCCACGCTTGCGTGTCACTTCGCAGACAGCATCTGCCAGCGTCATGATCGTCTTTTCCGTGGCTGCACTGCTATCCACATAGCAAATGATGGTTTTGTCGTCACTGATGTTCCAGGGTATGCTCCCCGTCAAAGTAGAGCATGAATCTAACAGGGTCAAGCGTTTTGGACAGAGATAACTTCCGATTTGGATTCAACAAAAACAAGTTCTGAACCAGTTTGGAGCCCTTGTCCTGACTGAACCTCTAGGTAGCTACCAGTGTTGAACCCAAAGAGTTCTCCAGGGCCCAAATTGATGGAGTGCGTGTTGCGGTTGACAATCCAGAGGGATCCCAGGGACGTCAATACCAACTTAAGGTTCGGCTCCCGGGCAATGACTGCGGCACCCTCTGGCCTAATCGAACCAGAATGAAACATTACTAAATGATTGGGTAATGTTAGGGAAAGTCTAAAACATTGTGACATCATTTTTAAACCTGAATCTTTTGATCATAGATCTGCAAAGGAACGTGTTGTTGGCATCAAAGTCAGCCGTTGAAACAGGGGTCAAGGGCAACGATTTGCGCCAATTGATTGGAGCTTCATTGTCCCACTGTGGGCTTGCCATGGTCCTGGTTTGGCCACTCCCAGCACCTGAGGAAGCTGGCGGAGCCTGCGTCATCTTGATGGCGTTCTGGACTGATGTCTCTTGGCTGATAGCTTCGTCCAGCTTGGCCAAGGGGTCCTGGTGAGATCCTGCAAACTTTTGGCGCACCATATCTGGAATCCTCAGATGGAATATCCCACAATGGGATGGGTAGCCATGATCATGTTATTACAAAATTTGATTGGACAATTTTGGGGGTAATTTGATTGGCAAACAGCTGCTGTAAACATAATATGTTGGCAAAGTGGCTTCAGCTCAGTGGCATTGACAGCCAAGCATTCCAGGGTTGGTAGCTCCACCAAAAACGGTTCAGTCGCTCGCGAAGCTGGACCTGACCCATCAGCCTTGTCCCACCATTGGTTCAAGGCCCTTCCTGCAATCAAAGTGCTGGCGGTGTCCAACATTTGGGCATCGGAGTCATGGTAGATGGACATGAAGTGGACATCCCACTTTGAAGCACCATCCTCCCCAAGCAAGTAGTCTCGCTGCAGCTCCCATGATGCCTGCGACCATTCAGTGAACCTCAGGGTTGTTGAACTTGTTTCCAGAGCACCACAAAGCCCCTTCAACATTTGATGGGTTGAAATAGCCTATAGTTTGTATTGACTGACGGTTGAAATATCATGAAATATCCTTTACTTACTATAGTTTGGACATGTTTGGACAAAGAACCGCGATGGATGAAGATCCACCACCAAGAGTTTGTGGTTGTCGCCCTCATTCATCCCTTCAACCAGCTGAAGCAGCACCTCTTTGGTGGCATTGATGCCCCTCTGTTGAACCTTACTGATTGTGAATTGGTCCCACCATGACTGGATGTAATTTTGAAACATTTATCATAAAACAAATAGGTTGAAGAAAACATCAAGATCTTTCCAAGAACTCTCCAATGGGGAGCGAGCTGGCGATCTGGGTCCGGGTTCTGTAGATCCGCCACTCGACTTCTTTCGACATTGCTGATTGTTCCCAGCAAGGCTTTCGACCTCATGAAGGACACGTTGCTGTGCCCTCCACAGATGCCAGCCAGGCCTGCAGAGAATGCGGGGAGGTAACGGTGTGGTTTGGAAACATTGTTATGTAACTTGACCTGAAATCAATTGCAAAATAAAAACAAGGTAACTTAGTTTAACTTGGATGCAATCAAGGGACACTGTTGGGACTTCTTCCGGCGGTCTCCTTGGTGTAAGGGATCCTGGAAGTTGAGAGAGATCTCATAGGAATCCATTGCCCTTGGTTGGTTCGGATGGGCTCAAATATGCTCAAATGGTTTGATCTTCTCCCCCCAGACTCCACCAATAGAATTTGAAAATGATGACTTTGAGACTGGGCACTTGATGATTTTGTCCTCAAGTAGGCGCCTGTGTTTCAAAGTTGCTTCTTTGCCAGCATTTCCATGGGGTTGCGGCAAAAGCCAAAAGCTGAGAGTGTTGGGGTTTCCAGTCCCAACGCTTTGGGCCAGAGTGACCGACTCATCCACTGCCAGTGGTCCTGGTGTAGAGTCAATGTTTGAAACATACAGAAAAAGCCAGCTTCAAAAATATTCATCACAGGGGATGGCCACAGAGTGAAATCCCCCACCTCAAATAGTAAAACTTGAAAATAGTAAAACTTGAAAATAGTATCATCACAGGGACTGGAAGGCCACAGAGTGAAATCCCCCACCAGGATCGTGAGCCTAGCTTGGTTCGGTTAAACATGGTATGCTAAATATATGGTGACATGTTATGACATATTTTTCGGGGATTTAAACATATAAATTTAAAATGTGCTGAGAAACGCGTTGGGGCCCATCTTGCCCTGAATCTGCACTATGGCCGCATGCGCCAGCGTCAAAGATTGCACCCTCATGAATTGGTGCTTTTCAGCCATGAATTCATCAATTGCCAGTTTGCCCTTGTGGTACCGATCATTGATGTGCTTGTAATCCAGCGCAGCCTGCCACAGGGGACATGATATTAACATCACATAACATCCCATGACCCAAACATTGTAGATGGGGATTGTTGCAACCAGATTGAACATGATAAATTTGGGTGCTTTGGACATCCAGACCTGCTTGGTGGCATACAGATCAAACTTGTGGCTCCAATCACGCAGTTTTGCCAGATCACTTTGACACTGAAGTTCGGTTTGTTGCCAAGTGGTATGCAACAATTGGGCGGACAACCTGGTTGTAACATGAAAAAACAGTACATCAAAAAAGGGGGAACTATAAAACAAGTGGTTGTCCCATCAACAATGTATGCAGCCTGATTGATTAGTGCTGACAAAGAGCTGCTCTGCCTTCATGTGGGTTTGCTTTTCCACCTGAGGATGCCACATTAAAGTTGGTTTATTATGAACACATGATGGAAAAATGAAATACAAAATGCGGGTGTGCAAAAGAAGGGTTGTCACGTGGACCCCACCTCCTTGTTGTAGCGCACCAATGGCTGGGCAAAAATTGCCACGCGGGTCACATCCGCTGGGGGCACCGTTGACTCCAGGAGCTGCAGGATATCGGCATCTCCATGCCTCATTTCAAACCTCATCAAGGATTGGCAGCGGATGCGGGAAGGGTTCTGGTCTTCTCGGTGTGACTAGTTGGACTATCACCAAACAACAAGTAGAACCATAAAAGCAAATATAAATCTAAATACATAGAGTGTTTTATACAAACATCAAGATACATAACATAATCATAAATCCAAAACCATAAATCATTACTCTACTGGTTCTGACTAGCAACGCCTTGTTGATCTCGGGCAGGGAAGCATCATGAAACTTCTGAGGGACCAGGGTCCGGTAGTGTTCCAAGCATGCCAGGAATCCACCACATACTCGTTGCAGTTGGGTCTTGGAAGTTCAACTGATGATGGTGAAAAAGTATAGAAGTCAACATCCAAGTATAAAAAGCATCATTTACATAATTTGGGGAACCTGCCAAAAAATACCAAAGTCAACTAGGGCTCCAGATCTTTGACGTTCCAAGCCTTCCGCATCTTCGGTGCTGTTGAAATCCAATCCAACTCCATTCGTGAAATCATGGTGGTCAAAAGGCCATGACTGTTCGTCAAATGCAATTTCCATGGCATCAAGAACCCGCTTGCAGTGCAATGGCCGTGGTTGAGTAACCCTTCAGCCAGTCCATCGTGGTTCACGAACTTGGGTTGAGTATGCACCCTCAGGATCGGATGTGAACGGTGATGGGTTATATAAAGCTTCCAGATAGTCCACATTATCCCATATAAATCATGGGGAATATGGGGAAATATTGGGAAATTATGGTTTTGTTCCAAGGGTCCGAACAAGCTCTGTCAGAGCCTCTTTGACGTTCGGGGGG
>CAMXCT020001098.1:0-70000 GCA_947184155.2 Cladocopium goreaui
TATAAATGTCATGGTGGGGATCACACGAAGTAAAGTAATTCTTCACGTGTGCACATTTATTACATGTTGGAGCCCCCTGTCACCAGATGTTTATTCGTGGCAGCTTGTTGCTCCACATTCCGGCAATGATGGCATGTCCATATCGGTGAGATGTCGCCATAGTTTTGGCATGGGCTGAAATGAGCTCAAAGTGGGTTCTATGATAAATTTGTTGGCATTAAGTTAACAGTTTAAGTGTTTATTCCCCACCTGCCAGGTGAGGGTTGTTAGATTTTATCAGAGTTGTTCTTCTCCTCCTCCTTCTTCTCCTCCTCCTCGTTCTCCTCCACCACCTTTCTCTTCGCCAAATTCCGCACGCAGTGGCCACTGCTGGACCTCAACTGCAAGGGTCTGAGCGCACTGGGCACCGCTGGACCTCAACCTGGGATCTTCCGAGCTCAGTGAGCACCGCTGGACCTCAACCTGGGACCGTCCGAGCTCAGTGAGCACTGCTGGACCTCAACCTGGGACCCTCCGAGCTCAGTGAGCACCGCTGGACCTCAACCTGGGACCCTCCGAGCTCAGTGAGCACCGCTGGACTTCAACGGCCAGATAATAGAATGCCAGAAGATATGCCAGATAGAACGCCAGATAGAATGTCAGAAAGAATGCCAGAAGATATGCCAGATAAAGTGCCAGAATGTTTGCCAGATAGAATGCCAGAAGATATGCCAGATAGAATGCCAGAAGGTATGCCAGACAAAGTGCCAGAATGTTTGCCAGAACATATGCCAGAAGATTTGCCAGATAGAATGCCAGATAGAATGTCAGAAGATATACCAGAAGATGTGCCAGATAGAGTGCCAGAAGATATGCCAGAAGATATGCCAGATAGAATGCCAGCAGATATGCCAAATAAAATGCCAGAAGATATGTCAGATAGAATGCCAGAAGATTTGCCAGTAACAAAACGTATAGATGTCACGGTGGGGATAACTCGAAGTAAAGTAATTTACATGACATGTTTTTTCATGAACAAAATTGTTGTCTTTGGCTGGATTCAACACATGCTGGTGTTTTCATGGCATGAAACATGGTGGGACATCATCACCATTGCCACTCCACATATTTCCCCAGGTTATTCGGGAAATATCACCGTGTCGTGCTTCGCCGAGCTCACAGAGGAACAGACGTGCCTTGGCACTTCCAAGGGGGCCGGGGACCAAGGATCCAGGCAGTGAGGAGGCAGTGCAGCCATGACTACATGACTTCCGAGTAATTTGTTACACTTTGCGGCCTGGATTTTGTGGTTTGTCTTTGTACATCCTGACATGATTTACATGAAAAGATGGTGATAGTCCATAGGATCCATGTATGAAAAATGATCAGAGAGTACATGATGCACATCCAACTGGTATCCATGGCCATGCCTTGGTACTGTCCTGAACATTGAAACCTTGCAGCACCTTCAAAAATATCCGGAACCAAAGATGCTGCTGAAATTCATGCTCAAGTTGTCTCGAAGGGGTTGAACACGAGGCAAGATTAATTGTTGGTTCGTTTTGGTAGTTGGTAGCATGTGTTGCTATAGTGATTCACAGAGATTCTATCATCTGTGAGCTATAGCTGGATGTGCATCCCAGGGAGCGTACGAAGAGAACAATTAATAAGCATGTGGCATGTGTCAACCTATCTATATTGCAACACTTCCCAACCAAAAAATGGTCTTTGATGGTAACTGGAAATGATCTATAACTTGTAGGTTGTAACTAGTTAACAATAACTGGGTTGCAGCCCAAAGTGTGCAACCCACAAATATGTAAAACACAACCATTCCCAAATGTTCCATGTATGGTACATTTACCAACATTTACCCTAAAAATAATCCAGTCATGTAGGTAAATATTCCATACGTGGATCATATGGGATTGCTCAGAGACGGTCAGCCACGGCAGGCAAAAAATGGTTCGGGCCATCGAGGAACATCTTCCGGATGTGCGCGTGGCGGGGAACGAGGAGATCACCTGTCCGGTCTGTCTCTGGGACGTCCGGTGGTGTCCAACGTGGGAAATTGCGCAGAAATCCTGGGAAAATCATGTGAAAAATGGGCAAACCGACTATGAATGGGGGTTCAATGGAAAAGTCATGGAAGTAAATGGATGATTTTCTAGCAAGCATGTTTGGTTGCTTGTTGGTCTCCAACCCCAATAAGAACTGACGACATAAGATTTAGGCATAGTCAAGTATGTATAGATATTGTAAACGCATGTAAACGCTTTGGTGTTTGTTGAACATGAACCCAATTGACTATAATACTACAGATACATCTACCATAAGCCAAATTTGACTTATTAGTTTAAAAAAACAATGTGGGTATCCAATAGGGCCATCTTGAACCTTTCCTATGCAGGACCTTGAGGTAGCAAGATTGCACCCACAAAAGTGATCATACAACGGTTATTGGGTTTGACTGGCGGCATTTGAGGGTTAACCAGCAAAAATAGAGAGAGAAAGCGTCTTGGATTCAAGCGTAGCTGGCTGGAATTGTTCATGCTTTAAGGCTTAAAGATGATGTTCCGATCAACGATGTGATCGATCGATGTAAAGGTGCTTGTATATATTTAATAAAGAGTTTTAATTGTGAAGACTGTACATGTTATGCTGGGAACCCTCGCGAATCCCTCGCGAAAGGTTTTTTCGATTTCTCGAAAGTATCCTGTTTGTTCGCGAAAGTTTCACGAATGTTGGATATGATAAATCATGTTTGCTTACATATATAAAGGGCTAACACCCCCTGCCCGGGGCTCTGGCAGGAGAAGGGTACCGGAGAATTTCGGTTTGGCGCTGCTTCAGTTCATTGTGTGGTCCTGTACTCCAGACATTTACCTTTCCAGATAGAACGAGTCATCTGTGTTAACGTGTGTCGATGGGACTCGGCCATGTGCAATTTGGGGCAATTACGCGCAACAAGCTACCAAAAAGTTTCAGGCTCCAAACCCACAACGACACAACCCCCACCCAGGATACACATGAAACACGTACCCTGTCTAACAGTGGAGCAAGCAGCAGTTTTCACCATGTTTCACCCACATCATCCTAGTTGATTGAACTTTTTTGCAAAGTTTTTGGGCGATAAATTTTGGCACATGTCTCCAATACAAGCTGGTGCCCAACAGATTATGTTTGTTGCTGTTTAAACCCCATTGAGTATACATGTTTATATGTTATATCATACATATATATATATATATATGTATATATATATATGTATAATGTGCCAAAAATCCATATTGTATTTAATCTACTTGTCAACCAACTTAGCTATTTAGGGAGGCCCCCGACTTGTTTGGATGATCATGCCTGGTAGCATTTTTTTTATCTGAAAATGGCTGGCCTTCACTGCTTGGGGCGGTTTGGTGCCCATGCCGTGTCGCCGAAACAACCTAAGGCTTGGATGAAATTGGACGTGAGGACGTGGCCAAATTACTGCCTTGCAAGCACTACTACCACAGTGTCAGCACGGCTGCCGTTGGGAGCGGTGGAGTTACATAGTCTTGCAATATGTGGCAAAGCGAATGACAAACCATCCCAGTAGCCAGCCAGCCATTTGGTATTCCAAAGTTCGGGGCGCACCCAGTGTCATGAACCGTTTTGTTTTTTTACTTGTTATTTTTTTTGGGTTCACCTCAGTACATACATATCTAATCCCATCCCCCTAATATTAAACACCTCCGTTCCACTGTCACATTTATGTGATCTCATCCCCTACTATAAACCATGGTTTCTGGGGAGTGTTCAATATCAGGCGGATTGGGTAAAATACTGGTTTGTGATTTGGAACATTTTTAATTTTTCCATATATTGGGAATAATACTCCAATTTGACTAATATGTTTCAGAAGGGTTGAAACCACCAACCAGATAAAATAGATACTCAACTCTACTCTGGGTGCTCTCATGTGGTTCACCCGTAGTCCCACTTCGCAACTGCGGGTGATCCGAAAATCCTCACATTCCAAAACAGAGGTTACGTTGTGCTAGAGCTGCTGAACGTAAGACCTTGTAGAACATGGTTGGCTTTGGTAGGTTCCCACGAATTGTAAAACGTAATTGCTGCGACTTGAACATTGCAGGCTGTCTTAGGATCACATATTGTTTGGTGATGTCCATTCACAGAGAATCTCCCCACCACGAACGGGCATTTCCCCTTAGATTGGGCTTCAAACAGTCATTTGTTCCATCAATTTCTGTTCCATTCATTTCCAAACCTTTTTTACATGGCGCCCCACTTCATGAATATAGATCCAGTACTAGTTGGCTGCATCACCAGACTTCTCTCCCGCCGGAACTGAGCAATGCCTACTGGCTTGGTGCACCAAACGGCTCCAGAAGGCGCCGAACACGGAAATCCAGCACTTTCCAGATCATCTGTGTTCAACACCTTTAAGATAGATCATACTTTATATACTATATATACTTTGGAGTTTCAATAGTTTTCAAGGCGGTTGAAGCCATTGAACAGAGAATGTCTTCCAGTCTGTTGTGGATCCAATTCCGTGTTTGCTGCTCTCGAAATATTGCAAGTGACACACACATATATCCTATGCCTATTTATATATATATGTGTGTGTTCTACACAGTTGCGTGTGTGTGTGTGCGTGCGTGTGTGGTATGTTTAAGTTTTATCCCTGTGTACATTTCCACTATGAAATGGTTTGACCCATGTTCCATTCCAGGGGCATTTTTCTAACAAAAGGAGGCATTTTGTAAGGACATTTTTCTGGTCAACCATGCCATTTTGTAAAAAGCGTGTTTTTTGCTGGGCGAATCATTTTGTAAGAGCCAACTTTCTTTACAAAATGAACTCGGGGCCAATCATTTCATAACGCAATTTTGGGTTCATTTCAGGCAGTGCACAGAAGGGTATTGAAATCTTGTCCATGTTCAGGAACCAGGGTTTCTTCTCTAATTTTTTTGGGTTCCACCATTGATGTGTGAAGAACCGGCAAGACACCACTAAGTCAACCAACCAGAAAAGGTGATATCAAACATTCTGGGATTTTTTCCAAACTTTGGGGACTGGGAAAAAATTGCGGGGTTCCCTGGGGAAAGTTGGGCTTGTACAAGTAAGACATGTTTCCAAACAAACCATTTTTTAAGACACAAGCTTATAAGATGATTGGGTTTGGGGCCTGGAAATTAACTTGGGGCAACCATTTTGTAAGGAGCCGATTTTTGATTTTTTTGGGGGTTCACCGGTGTTTGCTGGGGAATCACACCAACTGGTGTCCAGCCCATTTTGTAAATACCTAACCATGGATGTTTGTAAGGTTAACTCCTGGGTCCCTTACAAAATGGTTGCCTTGGGTCAGGTGGGTAAATGTGCAGGGGGATTAAGTTTTAAGTTTCATTCTTTGGTTGTTGTTTGTTGTGTTCTTGGCATCCGTTGTGTTCAGTACATGATTTTTCGAGATAAACTCTAGCAATCTCAATTGAACTTCAACGAAATGATGCATTCCTTTTCCGAATGTCTAGGGTGGTAACGGGTAGGTGCAGATGGTTTTTTTTTGCAAATTGAAGTGCCCTGGCGCACAATATTTCCCGGCCATTGGCTCAATTTCAAGACGCCCAACACATGTTCCAGGACCATGACAAGATCTGCTGCTGTTATCGCTGCCTCGATCCTTTTTGCGGCCATGGAGGCGGCGGCGAACTGGTGGATCGAAGTGACCCCAGCCAGCACGGCACCCGCAGGGCGCATGTATCACGCGGCGGTGTGGGCACCTGGGGCTGACGGCATCTACGTTTCCGCAGGGAAGGACCGCAGATTGATGGACGATCTGCATTTCTACGACCGCACTCGCGAGGAGCACACAGCGGTATGGGCACCTGAGGCCGACGGTTTCTACGTTTTTGGTGGCCAAAGCAATGGCTACAGGAATGAGCTGCATTTTTACGACCGCCAGGCCAACCAGTGGACCGAAGTGACTGCAGCCGGCACAGCGCCCGCAGGGCGCATGTATCACGCGGCGGTGTGGGCACCTGGGGCTGACGGCTTCTACGTTTTCGCAGGGAAGGACCGCAGATTGATGGACGATCTGCATTTCTACGACCGTAAGGCCAACCAGTGGAGCGATGTGACTCCAGCCGGCACGGCACCCGGCTCTCGCGAGGGGCACACAGCGGTATGGGCACCTGAGGCCTGAGGCCGACGGTTTCTACGTCTTTGGTGGGCTAAGCGGTGGCTACAGGAACGAGCTCCATTTCTTTGACCGGCAGTTCACAACGTCAACTGCAATGCCCAGGACAATGACCTCCATGACAACGACCAAAACGTCGAGGACGATGACCACTGGGACCACCACCTCCAGGACAATGACTGCTGGGACAGCAAGGAGTCTGATTTTCAACTATTGGTGCCACGAGCTTGTTGCTGCTTTTTTGCCAGATCTAGTGCATGGTCAAGCTTTCGTCCTGGTTGGAGGCACTCTTTGCGCTCAAGGGGTGCGTCAGGAAACCATTGCTTGGCCTTGCGCAAACAGCATCTTTGTCCACTTGATGCCTCACGGACCTTCATTTATTTCACCATATCTTGTCGTTTCATTCAGGCTATGCTTAAGGCATGCCAAGACCACATGAAATCCAGCGTGGATCCTTTGAGGAATTGCTGAGAAAAATGTTGCGGGGGGCTTTGCTTGCATCGGGCTTCCGCAAAACGTATTGAGATGAACCCTGAAACTGGGATCGGTGACCAGGAGCTTCATATGGCGCATGGATGCACAAAAATAACGTCCCTTTTGATGAGGTTACCACCAAATTTGCAGGCATCAAGTTTAGCGACTGATGTTTGCATTGGTCTGTTCGACCTTTCCTTGTGCATGTGTGAGCACAAGAAATCCTCTGTTCCCTGAAAAGTTTCCCAAGCTATTAGATTTCACGAGCTCCTGGGATTTTGAGATTTTTAGGGAATATTGGATATCAAGGTCAAGATGCAATATTTGGTGCAGTGTACGCACACAAGGGTGGCACCAAAAAACTTAAGCGTCATGGTTCGCACGGGTTTGCACTGGATCAGCCTTCCATAAATGGAATTGGTCCAATTAATCGTTCAAAAAAAATGAAACGGTCGGAAACGGTCGGAAACGGTCGGAAACAGTCGGAAACGGTCGGAAACGGTCGGAAACATGATCAGGCCAAAACTTGTCCAACCCGCATTTTTTTTGAAATAGGCATTTCCGCGCAACGCCGTTTTTTTTTGAATGTCTAAAGGTGTCCAAGGGGAAACGGTTGGAAACAGTCGGGGATCGCACCTTCGACCGGCAAAAAAGACATGTTTCTACACAGTTTTCAAACATTGTTCAGAAACATACGCTATTATGGTATCCCAAGCCATGAGGGGGTTGCGTGTATGACCCACCCGTTATTTCGTTCAATATGGGTTTGAAGATACATTTGAATCCGCAGGTGAAATTTAATATTATACAAATGAGGGTATGCATATGCGAGCCAATCTTTTTCCAACTCCAGACCATTTTGTGCCACCTCCCTTTCTGCAGCTCAACACCTTGGTGTTACCACGTCCCAGGAGGGTGCAAAATCTTCAGAGATGTCGCATAGCTCAAAACATGCAGGCAATTGGTGCTGCAAAAGTTTAGGGGATATCTATTTAGTGGCTGTATATTAGGGGTTGCCTCTAACACTAACTTGGGTACTCTCTTCATAGGCTGTACCCCAGGTAGTGCACATGTACCTAGTACATTTAAAATACCCCTTAGGTATTGCTCAAAACACCCCTTAGATGTCGCTAAAAAAAACCCTTAGTATGTCCAAAAACACCCCTCATTGTGTCCCAAAAACACCCCTTAGATGTTGCTAAAAACACCCCTTAGGTGTCGCTAAAAACACCCCTTAGTATGTCCAAAAACACCCCTCATTGTGTCCCAAAAACATTCCTTAGATGTCGCTAAAAACACCCCTTAGTATGTCCAAAAACAACCCTTATTGTGTCCCAAAAACACCCCTTAGATGTTGCTAAAAACACCCCTTATATGTCGCTAAAAACACCCCTTAGTATGTCCAAAAACATTCCTCAGATGTTTTCTAAAAACACCCCCATGTTGTCAGGAACAAATTGTTTTTAACTCAAAGAGTTGCCGCTTAGGGTCTCAAACAAAGCTGTTTTCATTCACTGTGTTTGATCTAAATCAATGTGAGTTTTAAGCAAAAAACACCCCTTAGCTAAGGGGTGTTTTTGGGCAATTTTGGGACCCCAAAGTACACCAAAACCGATTCCTGAAGACATCAGAATTGACAATGTATGTCACAATCCAAGATAGGAATCAAAGATGTTTGACACATGATGATGTCAACAAACGAGAAAAGACTCAAGTTTTGATCAAAAAGGGATTGTTTGTACCTCAAGAACGAGCGATGTTTCTAACCACTTAAGGTGTGTTTTTACCTCAAAAAACACCACTTCACTAAGGGGTGTTTTTGACCACTTAAGGAGTGTTTTTACCTCCAAAACACCCCTTGGCGAAGGGGTGCTTTTGACCACTTAAGGGGTGTTTTTACCTCAAAAACACCCCTTAGCTAAGGGGTGCTTTTGACCACTTAAGGGGTGTTTTTACCGCAAAAACACACCTTAGCTAAGGGCTGTTTTTGACCACTTAAGGTGTGTTTTTATATCAAAAACATCCCTTAGCTATGACCACTTAAGAGGTGTTTTTACCACCGCTAAGGGGTTAGTATACCACTACTAAGCGGTTACTATATACCTCGCTAAGGGGTGTTTTTAGGTATAAAGAGTTAGTGTTACAGGAAACCCCTAAGCTATATATGTTGTTTATCAAAAATCACGCATTTAATACACAGTATGTTTTTCCTCTAAATAGTTTTATGATTTCTGTATTATATATATATATATATTTATATTTATATTCTATTGTACTGTGTATGTCTTACACACACATATATATATATTATTAATATATATATATATATATATCTATCTATCTATTTACATTACACATTACATTACATTACGCTACAATACAGTACATTGCAATACAAGGCAATGAAATCACAATACAATTACAGCTATTATTGCAATTACAAATGCAATACAATAGAAACCATGCCATGCCATACCTTACCATACCATACACACATTCATGCATATATGTATATCATATATACCCTAGGATTCCAACCACCTGTGAAACAAAGGGGTTTAGTAGAACCCCCTTGTTTTGTTAGGCCCAAAATACTATTCTAGCGAGTGGTTCATTTTCTTGTGTGCTCACCCGTTTTGCTTTGGTCGAGTAAATGCCATTTTTCAAACTGGTAGAGCCGAAGTGATTCACAGGGGAGCAAAAAACAAAGAGAAGATTCAAGACTCCACTTGCTCTTTCACGGGCGGATAAAGAGCGAATGTCGAAAAGTAAGCGTGAAAGCAGCAAAGACTTCAGAAAACATTCAAATATTTGATTGAACAGCAACTTGAGAGTTCTGAAAGCATGCAAACTACTAACAGGAGCACCCCCCTTTGAAAAATCCGTTGCTTCCAGACACAGGCATGTAGGCATCATCAATTTATTCTGTTGTGGATTTGGATGGTGGGAATGGAATGTCAACACGCTCTAGTTGGAAGTACTGATTAGATGCAAGATTTGCACTGTATAAACAAAGCTATTAACAACAAGTTTGGACCTTGCAATGTTGCGAAACATGCCGCAACGCACTGTGCCCCAGATTCTGTCACATGCGAGCACCATATGCAAATATGTTCTTTTACAATTGCCACATCTTCTCGCTTACTCTGTGCATTTTGCTTTGCCCGAGGGTACTGTACTGAGACAGGAGTGGAGACCTGCGACCTCTTTAGCAATGACACTGTGCTCCAAACAATATTTGACCTGCTGTATTTCATGTGAATGTGTCAATTCTAAGCTTCATTTGGCTCAGAACTTGCAATAAATTTGCTGTCACAAACAAACTTGGCCAAACATATCCTTATATACAAGGTCAGCCAATCATGTGTGTGTAGCATCTAAATAGATGTAAAACTTCTTCCTTTTTTCTTATTTCTTTCTTCTCCCCTTCTAATAGCGCAGGGGGACTGGAGCCGATTTGCCTATCCAGTCCAGCGAAGCTATGGCATTTCGGTGGATGAGTGGTCTGATCAACCACTTGTACCTGCAAAATTTTTGATTTTTTCGGAAAACCTTCATCGTTCTCGCGAAGTACAACCAGGAGATCTACTTTAGGTCTAATTGTCTAGGCTGGTTGCACGTTACAGGACTCAGTTCCTGATGGATCTCTTCAAAGATCCAATTTTGTCTATAGTGTAATATCCATGGTGACTCCGACATGGTGCCATGGAGCCACTTGAGGCAACTCCTTTGCGGGTGACTGTGGACGAACCTGACATCGGAATTGACACTTTAAATTAGTAATTTGTTTAAGTAAAGCGAAACAGTTGGCCTTTCGGTTATGCACCTTTTTGCGAAGTCCCGCTGGTCCGGTTGTCCCTTGAGATCCTTCTGAACCTGCACCTTCGCCGAAGTGAGATTGCTCGGAACTGCAGAAACTGTTTCTTTTCCATTTGCGCAGCTTTTGAAGTGACATTTGAACAGCAAAGGCAGGCACATGCTTTCCAGGTGTGGTCTTTCTTTCTTTTGATGGTTTCCGGTGAGGTTGAGCATATCGTGCACCCAATTCGTTGGAACTTGAACAGCTGTTTATGCCATTGCGGCACGACTTGACCACGGTCCCGAAGGGGAATAACGCACGACCTCTAGTGTAGGCGGAACTGGGCCCTTGTTTAGGTTAATTGTTTTGGTTGTTTCACACTCGTCACCAACTAGTCCCCCATTTGGTCCCTAATTCTCTCCCCCCGTGCCTGTCCGTAATGTGTCGTGGGGTTTAGATGTGTGCTCTGTTTCTGTCAGGTCCGTTTCGCCGCGTAGGTTGGTTCTGCAGGTCCATTCGTTCCCTTTCCCCCCCTGCGCTGTTTTGGCCTTTTGCCCGTCGTCTGTGTCCGGTTTTTTTCTTCCTCTTGCCTTTCAGGGTTGTCCCGGCTCCGGCCGGGTGTGTGTGTGTGTGTAACATCTAAATAGATGTAAAACTTCTTCCTTTTTTCTCATTTCTTTCTTCTCCCCTTCTAATATTGCAGGGGGACTGGAGCCGATTTGCCTATCCAGTCCAGCGAAGCTATGGCATTTCGGTGGATGAGTGGCCTGATCAACCACTTGTACCTGCAAAATTTTTGATTTTTTTTTCGGAAAACCCTCATCGTTCTCGCGAAGTACAACCACGAGATCTACTGTAGGAATTGTCTAGGCTGGTTGCACGTTACAGGACTCAGTTTCTGATGGATCTCTTCAAAGATCCAATTTTGTCTAGTGTGTGTGATTTGTTGAATTTGTTCTGTCTTCCCTCTCCCCCTCTCTGTGAGCCATATTTCAAACAATATTAATATAAACAGTGGCAAGAAGAGCAAAACAAACAAATCAGAGCATCAGGCAAACAATTTGCCCATTCGTCGAATGTTTCTTCGCATCCCAACACCCATTCAATAAATGAAACAATGCAACGCGGCGGTTGGCTAGTTCAGAGATGATGTGATATGTTTTGTCAGGAGACAACATCTCTCCTACTTACAATGCACGAAGCCTGATACAGAGGGCCTGGTCTAGGAGTCCAGCAGCGCTTGCATTTTGTTGGTCAAAGATGTTGAACGTATTCTCTGCGTACGTCTTGTTTTTTTCTTTGCTTGCCTTGCTGGTAGATAGTAGATGCAGCGGATTCTTTGAAAAATGGTTGAAGGCATAGAAAGCCCGCAAGCACCCATCAGGTAGATTTGGGGCCAGCTTGCATTATGATATACACACATATACGTGCACTTCATAGTGGGTTGAATTGTCGGTTGTGCAGACGCAGACATCCCTCCCGAAACAAAACTATGCTATGAATTTGTACGTGTACATTTGGGCTTCTATGTTTGTTCTCCTAGCTCTACTGGAATTTGTTCTTTAGGTATGGATCCAGCCATGAATTTGCCAAACTCTTACACCAGCCACATTCTTAGCATAGAAACCCAGAATTGTGAAACTGAACCCGCAACTGCACTGACAAAAATATGACCGTTTTGGGGTAATGGGGGTTCACGCCATTTAATAGGGGTTCAAGCCAAAAAAAGGGGTTTCACTCAAGTTTCACACAAGTTTCACGCTGTTGGCTTTTTAGGTGTGCACACTGTATATCTGTAGGGTTCATTGCAGTGCTGGACAACATTTGCAAGAAAAATGACGGTATTGTATCAATTGCTGCTTTAGATTTTTTGTAACATCGATCAATGTTTTTCTGTTGGCAACTGCCTAGCTGCAAGTCTTTGGGCAGAGACGAAAGCAACAACAAAAAAACAGCATCCCTAAAGCACATGTGCGGGCCAGGTCGGGTTTCAAAAGTCAATCTCGAAGAGGCATTCTGCCGTGGTATCTAAAGGTAAACCGGCAAATGAGTACAAACAACAACCTAGAGAAAGAGATAAGGTCAAGAGTAGGTAGGACATTATCCAATTTGCACAGAAGGTGGTGAATACTGAAACTTACTATTGCAAGATGAGGCATCATGATTGGAGACCACATAGAGAACAACACACTAAGAGCCACGCACATTAAGAGCAAAGAGATCTCACGAAGACATGTGACTGGATGCGTGATATTGTTTGCTACAACACGTTTGCTATTCATATACATGTTTATATTCTCGAAAATGAAGAGTCGGTGGAAAATTAAAAGTCGGCCCCAGAACTCAAAAGATAAGGCGCAAATTGCTTTAGAGAAAACTTCATTGCTACAACACCGGCAAACCAACTCAGTAGAATCAAGTTCGACCAAATGAGCCTTTTGCATCCTATTGCCACATCACTGAACAACAACGTAGACGGCCTACAGTTTTGAAACTGCAGCCTCAATACGGGTTTATCATTAGTATATTTGACTGCGCTTTGGCTCAGGTATTGAATTTCACGAGGTCTTGGGTTTTTGGGATTTTTAGGGTATATTGGGTTTCAAAGTCAAAATGCATCATTTCGAGCAACCTGCGCGCAGAAGGGTCGTGAGGAAAAGTGTTGAATGTTGTGATTTTTGCTGAATCAGTGGTCCACAGGTCCAACTGGCGTTCCAGAGAAACTGAAACAGTCGGAAACAGTCGGAAACAGTCGGGAGCGGCCCGGCGTGATCATGCCAAAATTGTCAATCCGCCATTTTTTTGCAAAAAAAAACTTTCCGCGCAATCCCATTTTTTTTTTGAAAGTGCAACGGGAAACAGTTGGAAACAGTTGGGGCTCGTACCTTTGACTCGGCAAAAAAAGAGCTATTTAAACCCAGTTTATAAAGAAAATGAACCTTAAATGGTTTTAAATAGCTCGTTTTTTGCCGAGTCAAAGGTACGAGCCCCAACTGTTTCCAACTGTTTCCCGTTGCACTTTCAAAAAAAATGGGATTGCGCGGAAAGTTTTTTTTTGCAAAAAATTGCGGATTGACAATTTTGGCATGATCAGGCCGGGCCGCTCCCGACTGTTTCCGACTGTTTCCGACCGTTTCCGACTGTTTCCGACTGTTTCCGACTGCTTCCGACTGTTTCAGTTTCTCTGGAACGCCAGTTGGACCTGTGGACCACTGATTCAACAAAAATCACAACATTCAACACTTTTCCTCACGACCCTTCTGCGCGCAGGTTGCTCGAAATGATGCATTTTGACTTTGAAACCCAATATACCCTAAAAATCCCAAAAACCCAAGACCTCGTGAAATTTAACAGGCTCAGGATATCTCTTGATGATTGTCACAAACAACAAGTTTGGGTTTGTGCGTCCATGGTTTGCAAGATTTTGCAAGTACCAGCAGGATGGTTGTGATATTTGATGTTTACACCACGCAACTTCCGTGCAAAAGAAAAAGGTTGAAAGCTCTGGGCCTCAACATGCCGCTCCACATACACGCATCAAACAGAAACAAAACCATGCTACTACTATTGCCTGACAAAAACATGTTTGGATTATTTTTAGATGTATCTGACTCTTTTCGTGTTCGTCCTGCTGGGCCCCCATTGGCTTTTACAACAAATCCAACCATGCTTGCTGTTTGCCGGCAAATTGTCACCAATAGTTTACTTCGGTTTCAAAGTTTAGCTGTTCAAGTTCAAGTGTAAGTTGAAACCATTGCGCGGCAGGCTAAATAGGGCTTTGTGGTCACAAATCTGATTTTGAATATTTTGAATTATTGGGGCAAAAATTCAACTCTTCAATGAGCTTTTGGAGCTCCATGGAAATCACACGCAAAGCTTCCAAAAGGTTCTGTGTGAACATGGCAGTCAGAAAAGATCGACTTATAAAACAGTCCCACTGGAGTCCCCACAAATGGATCAATACGGCCGCCGTCGACTACATCGTTTTTTGCTCCTAGAGGTGCGCCGGTTCTTAAATACTACCAGCTCCAATGATCAAACAATAAAGTGCAAACAAAGGGGGTTCTATAACCACCTTTCTTTCAAAGGTCGTGGACCCTCAGGGTATATATATATATTACGTAGTCAACAAACAGCCAATCAAGATTTTTTGGATAGACAGTGAGACCAACCTCTGACATATCACATTATAGGCTATCATGTGGTGCCCATGTACTTCTTTTTTCTTCTTGGTATCTTGCAAACATGTGCTTTGAATTGCCGCCATGTTTGTTTAGAATGCAAATGGCGAACCGTGGCGATGAAGCCCGCACGAACGTGGGGATCCATCCTGTGCGTATACTGCCTATTGCTTTTCCAGCCATATGTATTTACATGCCCCAGCATTCCTTTGCTGGTAGTGGACTTGCATATCACAACGTTACAGACAGCTTTTGTCATCTCATGTCATATTTTTCTTGGTGATGACTTGAAAACATGCTACATCTTTTGGGTGTAAGAGGATCCATTATCATCATATGATCTATGCCGATCTATGCCAATCTATGTTTGCATAAGGCATCCCTTTTCTTCCTCACCTTCCCCCTCCATTTCCGCTGGCTCTATCTTGTTTCTTGCGGCTCCTGGCTCAATATTGCCATCATGTTCCAACGTTTGCATTATAATACCACATGAAAACCCCACATTCATGTTTCCAGAGAAGCATTACCCAACTCGTTTGCAAATCTGGGTGAAGGAAAAAAAGCATGAACCCTTAAATTTTCTGTGGAAACCCATACTGTCCTTCTACACCGAATTCCAGCATATCCCAGGATTCAGTGCCCCATCTGCCGTTGCGTCCATCTTCCCACCGACTCCGTGACCGCCGATAAAGTGCCACCCGCAGAGGACTCCGAGGCGTCCAACTTCGATCTCAGCACCTTGGGCCGAATTGGGGCGGGGGCTGGGAATGTGACGCGTTGATGAAACCAACAAAGCTGTGGATTTCAGCATTGACAGTCGGCAACAAAATGATTTAACCAACAAACACTTGGAAAAGTTTGGGTTTTGCCGGCACAAGGGATGATTTTAACCGTCAAGGATGTGCAAAATAAAATTGGTTGTTGAAAATATAATTTGATTTAACCATCAAACATGTGGAACCCTAGCTGTGGCATATAACAATCAGAATCTCAAAAAGAACGTGGGTATAACTAGCAGAAATGGTGATTTCATTCCAATCAGACAAGGTATTTCACAATATTTCACAATCAACAGATTTGACATGTCAGATTTGTTCAGGCCATCACGAAGAATTGATTGATAGCTCCTCAAGATAGATCAGCGATGAGCTCTACTTAGTTCTAGAGATGCGAAGGAACCACTGCTCGAAAGATAAAAATAGTATGTTTACTGGAGATACAGCCCCTATAGGGGAATAACAAGTTGAGTCAGGGTACGATAGCCAAACAGGTTTCTTCTGGTCAAGGCGCACAAGATTAACAGCCAGTTCCATGCCTTGCCAGCTGGATATCTTGGCTGAGAATGTATAGTTCATGCAAATGAACTCAGAAGTCAAGAAAAAGGCAAAACCCAAGCCTAACCAATTTTCAGTGGCTTTTGCACACGTGGGAGGTGGGAAGCACAAGGGAGTGCATGGGGTTTCATGTTGATGCGTCCTCCCTCCCTAATGATGATCTGGCTAGCCGTGAAGCCGTGATTGGTCAAAGTTGTGCAGCACCTCTGCTTTTGCAGCAAGTAGCGAGCTGAAGTTGTAGCTTTGCTTACCTTGCCTGCACAATGGGAAGCTAAAGAGTTCATGTTTTCTTGGAAATGTTCAGATCGTTTCCCAGAATCATGCACCATTTGCCGGGATTTTTGTTGGAATTGTTTCTGGTCTTGTACCTTGACGTCAAATATCGTTCCATCCGCATACTTGTGGTCGGAAATGCCTATGAATTCCGAGCTCCAAACGTACTGTTACTTCCATCCTATAATACATCAATTTCTGCCATTTCATATTTCGCATGCTTCCATGTTTTTCTTCGATGTGCAGGACCCCACGTGGTAAGAGGGTCGCAACAACACTTTAACGCGATTTGATGTGTGTTCTATACTCCATATATGACATATGTGATTGGATTACCCATTGCCAAATTTAATTCGCCCCCCAAGTTTTGGCACATATTTTCCGGCATGTTCCCTATCGAAAGGGTGATCCAAGCGGCTGAGGTGGCGTCAACGAGCCAGTGCCCGAAGAGCTTGTGTGACGCATGTTGCTGGGATCCGGAAGGAAACGATGAAGCGATCTTTTGAGGGGAAAACAGGCTCATTAAAAGATATTAAAAAGCATGCTTAAAAGAAAAACGATTTGTATGTTCTTGACTGTGGGAAGGTCGTATTTCATATTCATGTGTGTTCTTTCGCTTGAATCGTATGCATTGAGAAAGAGAGTTCGATAGGTTGGAAGCAGGCGATATTTGTCGTGGTCACAGAATGTGGTTCTCCTGCCAAAAACTTGTGGATGCAATCCGCCAGACAATCCACTGGCAACATTCATTGTAACCAAGACAGGCCTTTTCTGTGACCAGCCCCCCGTCTGATTCAGTGACCCACAGGTTTTGAGTAATATGAATTAATATGACGCAACCACCCTCTTCTCAGGGCGTATGTAGCCTCTTGCTTGTAATGGAAGATGTCAGCTGACCATATTTTTAGGATTGGCATAAAATTTCTGAAACCGGTCGAGTTTGCCACAAAAGCTTGGATGTATTGGATGTATCATTTTTTGTTTTTGTTGATGATGATGTTGTTGATGTTGTGGTTGTTAGAGTCGACGTCGTCGTCATCGTCGTCGTCGTCGCCGTCGCCGTCCTCGTCGTCATTTTTTGTTGAAGAAGACCGATGAAGAAGAAAAAGAAAAAGTTGTTCCAACTGGGTGCCAAACTCTAGTTTTTAGTCAGGCAAAACCTAAATTGATTTTCTGGGCACAAAGTTTCGATCGCCTATCAAAACACCATGCGCACCTGTGCTTGAGGCCAAGCGTGGCATGTATGGCCTTGGGAACAGCTAGCAGTTGTTCAAATTAATTTGCGCATTTGCGTTTTCTGTGAGCATGACTTGTTGCTTCTGTGCAAAAAAAATAAAAACACATAAGGATTACAGCGTGAAGGCCAGAAAGCGCATGAAAGAATTATGTCAAAAAGTCAGTTAATTTTTGGACCATCATGGTGGGCCTGAACACAGGGATGAGGAGCCTGGTAGCGAATCTGCAACAAGTGCAACAAGTCGTTTCACAGACCAGCTGGCAAAACCATCCCTGGGACGAGGGCCATCTAAACTGGATTGTTTTGTTTTCTTTCACGTTAGATGTTTGCAGGTCACCAAGCCTGTTGTCCTTATTGTAGGAATCTGGGACGCATTTTAATTGCAATATGTGCCCAGTGTGGTGTTCATATGTGTTCATGTAGTTAGTCATGTCCAACATTGATGTTTCGGTATGTTCGATAGCATGCTTCCACGGCCTTTAACCCACCAGATTTCCATGCAATGAAGTGTGACCCAGAGTGGCAGCTGGGCCCAGTAGTTCGATGCAACCGGGGCTGGTTCCTATGGCTTTGATGTTTGGTTCAGTGCTTCACCTATTGACTTTTGATTTAACTTTGATGGGCTGTGCTGCAACTGGTGATTCAGGCAATCAGAAGTCTTAGCATGTTCAGTTTCATATTGGCGCATGCACACACCATTGCATACGTATGCCTTATGTCACTACCAACGCCCATACCCACCTACAGAATAATTATTTACCATCCAACCTGCCCTACCCAAGGACATGCATACACACACACACACCCGCGCGCGCACACTCACACTCACACGCACATGCGCATGCGCACGCACACACACACACACCCACACTCACACTCAGACTCACATCCACGCCCATACTCACATTCACACTCACGCCACCAATCTGTCATCATGGCTGTGGTTCTCGGTTTTAAGCAAGCCCGCGTTGGGCCAATCAGCCCACCAACGTTGGGCTGACCCTTTGTCATCCTCAAGGGTTCATACCAAGTAATTATAGTGCTTAGTTAGTTGCGATTTATGTATTCTACTTGTAAGCAGGATAGCCTGAATTAGGTGTTTCAGGGGGCAGTTACTGGTTGGGGTGATCTTCCAAGTAAGGGATGACAGCTTCCGAATGCCAGCTTGTTGTGGGTGATCATACGTCCAAGTCGGCAAAGTTTGTATCGGTAACGGTTTGCCACTTTGTTCACCAAACATCCCCGTGGCAATTTCCACTCTAGAACTGGTGAACCTGTGCATAGTTTAAACGATTGTTTTAATGCATTGGAATTGTAAAATTGATGTCAGGCTAGTCATTTTATTGTTGGGGGGTTGGGCAAAGCATTTTATTGTAAAGGTAAATCCTGATGATTTTTAACATGTTAAAATTCCATTCTCATTTTATTGCAAAAAAATGTTTGCTTGGAACATTTTATTGCAGAATGGAACCAATGCTTTTCCAGGATCTTTTTATATCGATTTTATTGGGCATGTCATTTTAGATCAGCGAATTTTAAAGGAATTTGAAGGAATTTTAAGGACTATTAAGGAATTTCAAAGGAATTATAAGGAGTATTAAGGAATTTTAAAGGAATTATGAGGAAATTGAAGGAATTTAGAGAGTTTTAAGGAATTTAAGGAATCTTAGAGGAATTTTAAGGATTTTAAAGGAATTTGACGGAATTTGAAGGATTTTGGAGGATGTTTAAGGATCTTTAGTGTTTTTAAAATTTAAAGGATATTTAAGGAATTTCAAGGAGTTTTTTTGGAATTCTAAGGAATTTAAAGGATTTTTAAGGAATTTTAAGGAATTGTCACGAAAGAATGCCACCGTATTTTGTTGCTATAGAATGCTGTTTAAAAAAAACACACACTAAATATTTGGGCACCTTCACTCTAAAATGCCCCTATCTAAAATGGATTTCCTGACATCTTTTTAAAGATACGTTTCTGAGGGTCTTCAAAATTGGATGAAATTGGATGATGCTGGATGCACATTCAAGCATGAATTTGGTGGCAAGGCATTTTATTGCAGAGCCAGTTTTCATTGTTTTTGTGCATTTTAAAGCCTGAGGCCTATGCACAAAAGTTAGACCGCTCTAAAACTCCTGCACAGCTTCACATAATGAATTGGCACCCCGATCACCAAACTGGTTGCTGTTGCATTCATTACTGCAGCAGCAGTTGGAACCAGTGGGAAGGGCCTTGCCCCTTCACTGTTGATGACAGCAGGACCTAAGGAAGGACCTTAACCTTGCTGCATTTGCTCAGCAGGCCCCAATGCCTTTGCAATCAGCGCGGGCTCCGCAAGGTCATTAAAAAATGGATTAGCGCAAAGGAAATTACTCTACTTCGTGTGATCCCCACCATGACATGTCAGGACGTATATTTGGACATATATTTAGTATATTCTGACATCCTATCTGACATATATTCTGGCATATATTCTGGCATTCTATCTGGCATATATTCTGGCATTCTATCTGGCATTATATCTGACATATATTTTGGCATTCTATCTGACATATATTCTGGCATATATGTTGGCATTCTATCTGGCATTATATCTGACATATATTCTGACATTCTATCTGACATTCTATCTGGCAGTCTATCTGGCATTCTATTCTGGCATTCTTTCTGGCATTCTATCTGGCATTCTATCTGGCATTCTATCTGGCATTCTTTCTGACATTCTATCTGGCATTCTATCTGGCATCCTATCTGACATTCTATCTGGCATTCTATCTGGCAGTCTATCTGATTCATTCCTACATGAGGTCCGGCAGGGAACACTGGGCGGATACTCGGGTTGAGGTCCGGCAGGGAACACTGGGCGTGGTTGGTTGAGGTCCGGCAGGGAACACTGGGCGCGGATGGTCGTGATTGAGGTCCGGCAGGGAACACTGGGCGTGGATGGTCGTGGTTGAGGTCCGGCAGGGAACACTGGGCGTGGATGGTCGTGGTTGAGGTCCGGCAGGGAACACTGGGCGTGGAGGTCCGGCAGAGAACACTGTGGATCGCGGGGTCGCAGTTGAGCAAGGACGACGAGGACGACGACGACGAGGACGAGGAGGAGGAGGAGAAGGAGGAGAAGGAGGAGGAGAAGGAGGACGAGGAGGCAACTGACATAAAATCTACCTGGCAGGTGGGGAAAACAACACGCTAAACCAAATCAGTATTATATTAGTTGCATGTTCTGCGCTTGTTTCTGCATCCAAGTTTAGGATCGAAACAAGGAAGCAAGTTTAGGAGATCTGCGCAAGACCAGCCATGGGTCTTTGTCTCAAAATATGGCAATGATTTGTTTCTGGTTCAAACCACATGTTTCATTGACGCACCATTTCGCCAACGCCCTTTATGCAGTTGACACCAGAAGGACCAACTTTAGGTTTCCCACTGTGGGCCGTACGTAAGTCATTGTTTTCGGTTGATTGTCGCGCCTTCACACGAAACCCAAATTGGTTCACAGCCATTTTTGGGGTCCTGTGCTTCAAGTATGCCTTTCGGACGTCTGCTGACTGCGGCGCGGGACCTGGAAGATTTTTCGATTGCCGCGAAGGTCAGCGCTGACCAGCCAAAGGTCCAAGTTTGGTGCGCGTTTGGATTTGAAAGCAACATCATTATAGGTGTGACTGGCGGTGTTTGCTTTCATATGGTCATATCGAAGCATATATAACATAGTGGTGGTGTTTGGTATTTGTAAGTATTTGTATGTGTTTGTTTTATTGGTTTGTCACTACGAAAATTCGTGCTGCGATGTTGCAGCTGAATGTTTTAAGGGAATGGAAATGTAACTCAGAGACACGTGGACGTCTCCATGAAGCTGAAGGTGATGCATGTGCAACATCTACCCCAGATTGTAAAGCAGATCATCCGACCCCAGTTGAATTTAAGATAATTGGGGGGTACTCCAAAGACCGACAGGGAATGTGCACAGCACTTCACCATGAATGAATCGTTGAAACCGAATCGCCTCATACAGTGATTGACATTAGTGATATCGCCTCTAGAAAAATAAGGGGCGGGATGACGAATAGGTAGTTGCTTGCAACTCTAAATTTGGGTCCCATATGATTTAATTTTTGTCTTGATTAAGAGCCTATTTGTAATATTCCATGCGCTCCATTGAAAGGTAAACCGTAGCAGTAGCACCAGATGCGTGTGCAAGCTACGGTGAGTGCTAGCGCACAGGTCCCACCACAGCATCATGGGCACTTCTGCTGAAGCAGGTGCCGTCAACGCTTGACCAATCTTGACCACCTTCGCTGGCTTTTTGTTGGCGGCTTTCTAACCCGCCACGGCAGAGGTGGAGGACACTTTGCGGGGAAACAGCCGTCAAAGGTTGGGAAAGAACGTCGGCACAAGTGAATATATGACACTACTTGGGATGTGTATCCCAGTTTGTGGCTGGCAAATAATGACATTGATACGCAGAGTAAGTCCCGAAATTTGGTGATCCCTTGGATTTTGTTGGTTGCTGCTAGGATGCACATCCAAAATCATCAGCATAGATGTGTGGGGAAAGAGCGCGCTCTCTTTGGCGATGGACGGTTCAACCGTCAAGAAGATTTATTTAACCCTTCATAATATGGATAGATGATCTCAACGTGATGCGTTGTACTGACTTGCCAGCTTTTCAATGCTTTCACATGTCATGACCAGAGCGTCCCCGACACCGTGTGCAGCCATGATTCGCTATGCAGCACGTCAGGCATGTACGGGTGGCAGCTTCATGTTTACGCCTCTCCAACCCACTGCTTGGAAAAAGTGGGCTGAAAGAACATGACTAACCAGATGTTACACAGGTCAAAATAGCTTATTACACTACTCCTAAACTTGGAGGAAGACATCTCAAACCATGGCTGTCCCAAGGTTGAACATTTCTTCAGAACCAGTGGTAAGAACCGTGTGCTTGTGAACTTGAATCCTACTAGTCAGGCATACGAACTAGTGCCGGCATCTTCTCCCCTTGGTGACCTCCATCCGCCATACCGATACCAATTTTCATCACACACGTGGCTTGCGCGGATTGCGGCTGTGGACCAACATTAAAGGTCCACGGGGAAGGCTCAGACAATGTGGCTGGTTAAGTGCAAGGTGTATGATCTACGGCCAGGGTCCTTTTAGCGGAGACACGACCAAACAAAATGTTGTCTGCTGTTTAACAACAACACATGGATTTCAGCCATACATTGGTAAGGAGGAGTTTGAGCAATGCGATTTTTTTGGTGATGATGGTAGCCGAGCAACTTTGACTCGGTATGATTTTAACTTCTCCTTTTTTCACCCATTGATCTGGAGTGGGACCCCACTTGTTTTAAAGTTGCCATTTGCTTGACTGATTTATTTCCTTTTTTTTGCTGAGCTAGAATTCCGAAAAAACATAAAGAATCAAATTGATGCATGTAAAGTAAGGTTTGCCGCTTGATATACGATATTTCGGTCGTTGTTATTGGCTGCCGTTGAATTGCAGAAAGTGATGGCCAACCACTCCAGCATATGCGAGCCACATTGGTTGTGCTCCTGCCAGCCGACCGAAACGCTGCATTGCCACCTGAGACCTATTGTACAGTTAGAATTACCCCAGAAGGCCAAAACTTTCATACACTGGTTCATGCTGGTTCTCTAGTTTCAATTTCCAATGCTATAGATTGATCATCCGCCATGCCGCATACTTGCTCATACATGTGGGTCCGCTGCTTTGAGCCAGATTGCCCATATAATCCCTTCCTCCTAATACTAAACGCCCCCCCCCCTATTACTAAACACGGCAGGTAGTTTTTCCCGAGAGCGTCTGAGCGCAGGGTTCTTCCAATAGTGGGGGTCTGTAAAACATCTTCTCCTCTTCACATCTTCTCATCTTCACATCTTCCCATCTTCACATCCTCACATCTTCACATCTTCTCATCTTCACATCTTCACATCTTCACATCCTCTCATCTTCACATCCTCTCATCTTCACATCCTCACATCTTCACAGCTGCTCATCTTCACATCTTCACATCCTCTCACACATCTTCTCATCCTGACATCTTCTCCTCTTCGCATCTTCTCATCTTCACATCTTCACATCTTCACATTTTCTCATCTTCACATCTTCTCATCCTCACATCTTCTCCTCTCACCCTCTTGCCCTCTTGCCCTCTTGCCGTCTCCTTCTTTTCTATTTCTCTCTTGAAGACGCGGGGCAGTGCCAATGAGACGGCACGAAACGCAACCCTTTCGCACGAAATGAGGTTCGATCGCCAAAAACTGAGTTGTAACATTGCGAATTCAAGTCGTCCGGCGCAACCTTTTCGCACGAAATGAGGTTCGATCGTCAAAAACTTTGTTAAAATTGCGATCTCGAAAGTCGTCCGGCGCAACCCTTTCGCACGAAATGAGGATCGATCGTCAAAAACTGAAGTATAATTGCGATTTGAAGTTGTCCGGCGCAACCCTTTCGCACGAAATGAGGTTCGATCGCCCAAAACTGAGTTGTAACATTGCGATTTCCGGGTTCCCGTCGCAACCCTTTCGCACGAAATGAGGTTCGATCGCCAAAAACTGAGGTAAAGTTGCGATTTCCAAGTTGTCTGGCGAAGTGTGTAAAAGCTTCTGTGTGTAAAAGCTTCTTTGTGTAAAAGCGTCTGTGTGTAAAAGCGTCTGTGTGTAAAAGCGTCTGTGTGTAAAAGTGCTTGTGTGTAAAAGTGTTTGTGTGTAACAGTGTTTGTGTGTAAAAGTGTTTGTGTGTATAACAGTCCCTGAGAATCGATGTCGGCATATAGATCAAAAATAGCAATGTAGTCGAAATACGGCTACATCTACGTTAACGCTTGATTTTGGTGACATTTGTCGGAATCTGTCGGAAATCCACCGGATTTTGTCGGAAATTGATGAAAAAACACAGACATCCTTTAATTCGAAGACGCGCATGCGAGTTGATCATGGCCATATGTAGTTCAAAATCGTGACAAATCGTGACGAATCATCTTTTTGCCACTTTAAATTATGACATGTGTCGAAAATACCGTGACAAAACGTGATGAACCGTGATCTCTTCAGGATTGACCCCTCATCTTATATCAGCCCCTGTTACTCTTCGCTCGTGCTCACCGCATTTTACGGTAAAATTATGGTTCCCGCAAATGTTGCCAATTTTTGACTACGGACGTCAAATAATTCATACGGACGTCAAAAAAACAAGGTTTACCGCAAATGTCAGCAAATAGGCCCAGCATTTGATTCACAGGGAGTGTTTGTGTGTAAAAGCGTCTGTGTGTAAAAGCTTTTGTGTGTAAAAGCTTTTGTGTGTAAAAGCGTCTGTGTGTAAAAGCGTCTGTGTGTAAAAGCATTTGTGTGTAAAAGCTTCTGTGTGTAAAAGGTTCTGTGTGTAAAAGTGTTTTTGTGTAAAAGTGTTTGTGTGTAAAAGCGTCTGTGTGTAAAAGCATTTGTGTGTAAAAGGTTCTGTGTGTAAAAGTGTTTGTGTGTAAAAGTGTTTGTGTGTAACAGTGTTTGTGTGTAAAAGTGTTTGTGTGTAAAAGTGTTTGTGTGTAAAAGCGTCTGTGTGTAAAAGGTTCTGTGTGTAAAAGTGTTTGTGTGTAAAAGTGTTTGTGTGTAACAGTGTTTGTGTGTAAAAGTGTTTGTGTGTAAAAGTGTTTGTGTGTAAAAGCGTCTGTGTGTAAAAGCTTTTGTGTGTAAAAGCGTCTGTGTGTAAAAGCGTCTGTGTGTAAAAGCTTTTGCGTGTAAAAGCGTCTGTGTGTAAAAGCGTCTGTGTGTAAAAGCTTCCGTGTGCAAAAGCGTCTGTGTGTAAAAGTCTCTGTGTGTAAAAGCGTCTGTGTGTAAAAGCTTTTGTGTGTAAAAGCTTGTGTGTGTAAAAGTGTCTGTGTGTAAAAGTGCCTGTGTAAAAGCGTCTGTGTGTAAAAGCGTCTGTGTGTAAAAGCTTCTGTGTGTAAAAGCTTCTGTGTGTAAAAGCTTTTGTGTGTAAAAGTGTCTGTGTAAAAGCTTTTGTGTGTAAAAGTGTCTGTGCAAAAGCTTCTGTGTGTAAAAGCGTCTGTATGTAAAAGTGTTTGTGTGTAACAGTGTTTGTGTGTAAAAGTGTTTGTGTGTAACAGTGTTTGTGTGTCAAAGCGTCTGTGTGTAAAAGCTTTTGTGTGTAAAAGCGTTTGTGTGTAAAAGCTTCTGTGTGTAAAAGCTTCTGTGTGCAAAAGCGTCTGTGTGTAAAAGTCTCTGGTGTAAAAGTGTTTTTGTGTAAAAGCGTCTGTGTGTAAAAGCGTCTGTGTGTAAAAGCGTCTGTGTGTGTAAAAGCGTCTGTGTGTAAAAGGTTCTGTGTGTAAAAGCGTCTGTGCGTAAAAGTGTCTGTGTGTAAAAGCGTCTGCGTGTACAAGCGTCTGCGTGTACAAGCGTCTGCGTGTAAAAGCGTGTGCGTGTAAAAGCGTCTGCGTGTACAAGTTTCTGCGTGTAAAAGCTTCTGTGTGTAAAAGCTTCTGTGTGTAAAAGCTTTTGTGTGCAAAAGCGTCTGTGTTTAAAAGTGCCTGTGTGTAAAAGCGTCTGTGTGTAAAACTGTCTGTGTGTAAAAGCTTCTGTGTGTAAAAGCTTCTGTGTGTAAAAGCTTTTGTGTGTAAAAGTGTCTGTGCAAAAGCTTCTGTGCGTAAAAGCGCCTGTATGTAAAAGTGTTTGCGTGTAAAAGTGTCTGCGTGTAAAGCGTCTGCGTGTAAAGCGTCTGTGTGTAAAGGAGTCTGTGTGTAAAAGCCTATGTGTGTAAAAGCGTCTGTGTGTAAAAGCTTCCGTGTGTAAAAATGTCTGTGCGCAAAAGCTTCCCTATGTAAAAGGAAAAGTGTCTGTGTCTAAAAGCATCTGTGTGTAAAAGCGTCTCTCTGTAAAAAGTTCTGTGTGTGAAAAGCTATTTGAAAGATACGATGCAAACTAGCGTCTTGTACTTTTGCTATATTGTCTTGATACTCCTCTTCTCGTCTGCCCATAACACATCTTTAATATATATATATTGTTTTGTAATATGGTGTCTCCATACTAACAGGAGAAGACCCTGCTCCTCTGCGCTCTCGGGCCATCCGTCGTCTAGTTAGTAGTATTAGGGTTGTATTTATTATTAGGGAACCCTATTAATAAAGTTATACCCTTTATAAAAAACTATTTTTCCGATCTCAAAATCAATAAAATTTCTTTATATAACGCAGTTAAAATATTGCCAAAAATTGGATTTCGAAGCTTCCCCCCTAATATTTAAATAAAACCCTTAATAATAAAAACTATGTTTTCCGATCTCAAAATCAATTAAATTTCTTTATATACCGCGATTAAAATATTGCCGAAAATTGGATTTCGAAGCTTCCCCCTAATATTTAATTAAAACCCTGAATAAAAACTATTTTTTTTGATCTCAAAATCACTTAAATTTCTTTATATAACGCGATTAAAATATTGCCAAAAATTGGATTTCGAAGCTTCCCCCTAATACTAAAAAAAACTTAATATAAGAAATTAAAAAACCGGACGGACCCTAGTAATAAACACCCCGGGGTGAACTAGTTGTTTTTAGTATTAGGGGGGGAAACCCACAAATGGTAGGTTGATTTTTAAATTGTTTTCTTTCTAAAGGGGATCAATTAAAAATCAAAATTGCCAATCTGAAATTTTCTGAAATTGGAGATGGACGCCCGTTTTTAGTATTTGGGGGACGTTTAGTATTAGGAGGAAGGGATTAAAACACATCTCAGGTGCATTTGTGTGCCATGATAGCCACAAACCAGGAATCATGTGAATCTTTCATTAAACCGGAAGGTCGTGCTTATCAATGCTTGTTGGTGTCTTTTCCCTTGCAAAGGACAAACATATTTAAAAAAATGCATTTTTAACCATGCATCATGAACTGGATGGTTCCAATTGCCGGACTATGTGGCTATTGCAGTGAACTTGAAAAAAGTAAGTGAACCTAACCAAACGTTTTTATTTTCTGTGGTTTGGTTGATTCACTGGGGCCTGGATCAGCTAGGCATCAGGTCCTTTTCACAGTGGGTAAGGTCTCGAGCCAGCAGACACTGGGTTAATCCATTGAAAAGAACCGGGCCAACGTTCAAAGTCTAGTTGTGGTTGGGGTTCCCAATTGGCATCGCCATGGTGGTACCCTCAATCAGTTGGGATAGAACCTCTTATGCCAACCTCAACTGCAACCCCAAGTAGTATTGCAACGCTTAAATTTGATGTTCTTCTTCGGGCTTCACGGGTTTTGACCTCGCCAGGCTGTCGAGTCCTAGACCTGAGTGCTGGTACTGGTTTGGTGGGTCTCGTTGCACATCGCCGCTGGGATTGGACAGGTTGGAGGATGTTTTTTTCCTGGGGACAAGGTGGCTTTTCTTCGTAGATCATTGTGCTTTTATGTGATTTTAACCGCTAAGTTATGCTTTTATCAAAACTGAACATGCTCAACTAACAATGGGATGTGTTCAACCCACATATTGGTAGTTCACAGCTGCGAGTCAAAATGTACAGACCGATCCATACCCTGAACCCACAGGCCGATCCATACCCCCGATCCATACGAAAACGCAGGTGATCCAGACCCATCCATACGTCAGGATCAGCCCGGGCCGATCCGTACCTGAATTTTGACGCAACCCCAGTTCACCATCAAAATATGGGCAACACAATTCTGAACTACATAGTTTCACATTTCAATCTCTTGACATAGAAAGGGGGAACGTAGTGCCCAGCTTAGACTGTCATATTGTCCGCGGGGCATCCAAGATTGTAACCCACTGAGCCGAGGCCTTGGTGCTCAGAGCGTCCCGTGGCCGGGGTTGTCTGCTGAGATGTTTAGATGTGGTTCCCACAAAGCCCTGGATATTTTAAGGGGATATGATTGGGATATAATTGATATAATTGGGATATATTGGTTGAATGGCTTGGGGTTGCTGAGGTGGTGGTTTGTTATGTCCCCATGGGTAATTCCGCCATGCGGGGGGCATCAGGAAGGTTTGTTTTGTTTTTTTTTGGAGGCCCCTTAAAGCACATCCAAGACGACGAACCCATTGCGACGTCGCCCTAGAATACCCACCGTCCCTTGCTACAAGCATTTTCTTAGGTCTAGTACCCTTCAGTCACCAATATGGCAATTGGAAACCGCATAAAAATCTAAGTTTCTAGCGGGGAAAATCATCAAACTAATTGGTTGGAATTTTCCGCCTGCACCATGTTTGATGACACAGAAAGGGTAGGTGAAAGTTAATTGTGAAACACAGTCATGTTGTCTTCTCGGCCGATGATGCCCACATGCTTGGTGGAAAAGAACTATTTTCCACGTTTCGTCGGTAAGCACGGCTAGGGAATCAACACTCCAACATCTCCCCATGCATTTAAGAATTCACCACAGCCTGAAGAGTTCTGTCACTTCAGTGCGCCATTGTGCAATAGTTGGAGGCTGAACATTTGACATGTTGATTATAAGCATGAAAGCATCATCTAGATAAGCTTACAACATCTTACAACTTGTTTGTGGTTCTTGTGGTTGTTTGTTGAACTGGTTGATCATGTTTTGTTAAAAGTTTCAGGTTCCAATAGGTTTCAAACCGCCAGCCGCTGTACGGTTTGGACAGTCTGCTTCAGGTGACGCTGACAGATGTGCCTCGTGTGATGCCCCTGTTGGCAAGGCACAGCTAGGGCTTGACCCAGCCAACCTCGCCATGAATGGGACATGGTTGTTTATATCCCTGCTGAGTTTTGGCCTCCGGTTTGTATCGTGTATACCAGGATTGCTGGGGTCAAAGTGAGGACTCTGCAATGACTTGTTCGATCTTGTTCGTGGATCCATCCTGCCTGGTATTCCCAGCTTACATGCTTCGGATCGGTTGAAACCACCCTACAGTGCCTCCGATCCAGGGGTGAGGCTCGTGCCGTCTCTTGCCACTTGCGCACGGATATGGCAACGTCATGCAAGATCCATCAGGGGCTAAGTTTTCTGGACTTGTTGGATGGCCGCTGGTCAGCCTATGAAAATTCCACCGCGTTTCCTTGCCATATGCAAACCCAGTATATAAATATTGAGATCATCCCACGGTTTTTAGTGAACAGCACAGATTTTCAGACGAACCCACCATTTGTTTCCATCTGTTGGGCGATCAATTCCTCAGTTTCCTGTCGATCCGATCATGTCACAGGAATGCTGCCTTGGCTTCCGTTCCCGATGTTGCCAAGGTTCAGCCGCTAAATGAAACATATACTTCCTTGCGATGTGAAAAAATCGTCAAAGTGACACCCCCAATTTAGATCCACTCGCGATTTCGTCATGTTTGGGTTTCGCAGGTGCGGTGCTTGACACATTGATGGAGTAGACCCCGGTCCGAACATGGGGGATCAACAACTTTACTGAACCTTTGTGGTTTTAGGTTTCCAGGATGTTTTCGGTGGGAAATCGATAGCAATCATTGTGTCCCAACTGCTACGGGGGGATGTTGGCTATGACACCCACAACAATAGGAATTTGGGGATTGGTTCAAACCTCTGGGCCCAATATAGTTATTTGTGATGAACGTCCATCCAAATTTCCAACTATGTTGGCAGGTGAATGGTGTGGCACCTGTCGTGCCGCCCATGCCAAACGTCCAGGTTGGTTCGTGATGAGCTAGCTCTTGCTCACTTGTAGCTGCTTGTATTTTCTTTGCTGCGATGAATGGATATGTTTTGTGCTTTCATGTGTATCTTGCGCTTTATTCTTGGAGAATAGGTCATAAGTGCTCCGTGATCCCCCATTGATCGCTGCTTCATACCTACACTCCAATTTTAAACCAGTCAAATCAACCCGTCCCTGGAGGTGCTGATGGCTTGGACCAATTTCCACTTGGTAAATTCACCAAAACAGGGAAATTATATGGATAAAATCTGCCAAATCATCTAATCATTTCCGCTGTGCCAAAAGTGGAGGTGCGAAGCCTCTTTTGGGGCGAAGCGGAGGCCAAGAAATTTCTGGAACAGCATGGTGTGCGGGCCCAGACGCTGCTGGTGGCATCAACATGAGGTAAGCAACAAACAGGCGTGTTTGTGTACTAGCAAACAAGTTTCAGGAGGCATTTTAACAGTTGTATAATCTATATAATTGTTGATTGCAGATGAAATTTGTCAACTGTCAGACACGAGGAAACCTAAATTTCCATGCCACAAGCAGCCCCCTGAGTGCCGTCACATGTCATGACACCGTGGCAGGACCCTTCGACCTTATTCTTTGCTGTGAAGTGGTCTACCAACTTCCACAGCAGGCAGTGTCGCTGATCAAAGGTAAACCGTACAGTCAACTGGGTAAACCTTGGATGGATAGTTAGGTAATTTGTGCCATACATTGGGCTACATGATGATATTTGCATTTCAGTAATCAGCTAAAATGATGTGTAGAGTATCTAAGATTCGCCACGTCAACTTTCAGGGAAACGCGTGTGATTTTTTGATTCCCTTTGCTTGGATCTCTATGGCTTCAGAAATTGCTTACAGTTTCTATGTGTGCTTAGGAAGATGGAACGGTTTGAATACACATGTTGGTGGTCTCCTCCCAAAGTATTGTTGCTTTTGCCGCTCCGCTCGAAATTTTGGACGACCAACAATGGTTATTCGTTATAGCGGGTAGTTATAACGCTATACGGCTATATGTTTGTTGGCCAGGACCATTTTGAGCCACTCATTGATAGCTGCTAGGTCTGGGAGGCCTTGCAGCAGACCTTGCGTCAGTTGCTGGTGCCGGGCGGCCGTGTCGTAGGGGACGCAGACAACCATAGGGCTGGGTGTGATTTTGCCATTAGCAAAGCATGAGTTTGCAGTAGAAAAAGTTAGGTTATACCATAAAAAGATCCAAGATCGGGATTTCAACATCAAAACTGTAGATGCCATTGGTCTTGCAATCAAACATGCGCATCCGACAAGCAACAACGGTTGCGGAGGAAACCATCAAAGTATGGATGTTTCCCGCCCAGCTGCCACATCTGTGTGAAACCTTAGGTCTTTGCCTATCAGCACCGAGATGGTGCTGAGGCCGTTGGGGGAAGGTCTGACCTCATAGTGTCTTCGAAGGCAAGCCATTGATAAGCTGCGCAGAGTGTTAGCAATGGAAGATCTGGTGGGCTATGAACTGCATCACAATTCCCGCATTCAATTTGTCCCATTGTAAAGAGTACAAGAGCCATCCTTCACAGCCAAATCCCAAGCATCCCACAAATCAGGGTACAACAAAGCACCACTAAAAAGGTTCCGAGAATTCAATTCCTACTCAAATATTCGGGTGTTTTGTACTTCTTGCTAAGAGTCAACCTCAAGATACGTAAAGCAACCCCAAAAGTATATTGAACCTTTTCTGCATTGTTGTGGTTGTTCCTATACCGTATGCCTATGTAGTGCAGCACCCATCACCGCAGCTAGCGGCTGCAAAAAAAATCCGCAGGTCACAGACGCGGTGTTCTTCCAGACCTTGGAACAGGCGGCGAATTTGCGCTTCGATCAGGAGGCCTGCGGTTCGTTGCAGTCACTCGGTGGTTTCCATAGTTAACAATTATGGTGTAATAATGACATGAAATATGCTTCGAATGCTTAAGATCATTAGTTAATAGTGGCTAATATTATAATGGGTGAAGAACTAATGCAATACCCTTATTTTGAAATACTGGATTGATAATGGGTTAAGGATGCTTGATGGGATATTTGATGAAATATCCTTTGATGTTTTCAAGCATTGGTGGGAAATCCCCGAACGAAATGGTGGATTTTCCAGCTAGACATGTTTGATGACACCGGAGGTCAGGACCAGAAAGGATCATCCGTGTAGCTGGCAATTAATATTCGCCTGGATTTATGAATACCCTCTGGTAATTTAACATAGGGTATCTTTGTGGTGATGAATGAGACCATGTTGTTTTCCACCAGACGCAGTGGGTCAAATTAGATCCCATCCCCTTGGATCGCCCGGGATCACTGCGGCCCCGAAGGAGTCCTTGAGCAACTGGGACCACCTTTGGGATGACGCGGATTTGCGGAAAGTCAGGAGGGAGCTGTGCGGCATTTGAGGCACCAGCCATGGATTGATCAGAAAAAGGATGGTTTCGGTGATGGTTTCGGCTAGTCAAAATAAGAAAGGTGATGAAATTAATATGTATAATTATCATCAAGACAGGCAGGCTATTCATGGAGACTGATTTTTGGTAAGTTGATAATTTGGGGGGTTCCTAAAATGGAGGCACCCACAAATCATCAATTTTCAATACGATTTTCTAGTATATATTATAAACCATCCATTTTGGGGGCACCCCTATTTCAGGAAACTTCATTTGTTTGTAGACTTATATATATATATTTTTTTTTGTTTAAATAGTTTTGTATAAATTTGTATTATATACTTGTGTTTAAGTTGTATTTATTTTTGTTGCATATATGCAGTAAGCATATGTAAGGAGGCTTACAATACGGGTAAGTCTGATGTGATTTGAGAGTTGTGTTTTCTTTGATTTCGCCCAGTCCCTTCTAGGCCCATCGTCGCAGGACCTACGTTGCGAGGAACAACTGCAATCTGTAGCGCAAAAAGAATTCAGTGTCTGACAGCATGGTGCATCTTGGATACGTATTTCAGCTAGCAACTGATGCACTGCAAGTGTTTCCAAATTGTGGTTAGAACCTTTCCCAGTGACACAAAAGTTTTTGGTTGCAGTTGCCAGCTGGGACGAAACCCCAAGTGCAATCCATGTTTAGTTGCATGTGTGAACATTCGGTTCATGGCTTGATCCGTAACCATAAATGTCATAAATGGGATTTAAATGGGACCGGAGTTAATATGCAAGCTTTAGCGCTTACCTCTTAGGTGCCAAGTATGCAAGTATCAGCCACGACTTATGGAAATTTCGCCCCCCATGACAGCCATTTGTGGTGTGTAAATGCTGATCAGCCACATTGGTAGGCTTACTCTGTTGGTATATACCCTACATGGAGAGTATGCCAAGGAAAATTCAGCTCACAAGGGGTCACTTGGTCACCATTCAACCACCGAACATGGGAGGTCATATACCCTTAAAATTGGCTACACCACCAAAATTCAATTTTTTTGAAAAATGATGATGAGCCAGTGGATCTAGGTGTACTCCATTTTTTCCCGAGAGCGTCTGAGCGCAGGGTTCTTCCAATAGTGGGGGTCTGTCTCTCATCTTCACATCTTCATATCTTCTCATCTTCACATCTTCACATTCTCACATCTTCACATCTTCTCCTCTTGCCCTCTTGCCCTCTTGCCCTCTTGCCCTCTTGCCCTCTCCTTCTTTTATATTTCTCTTCTGAAGGCGGGGGCAGGGGCAGTGCCAACGAGACGGCACGAAACGCAACCCTTTCGCACGAAACGAGGTTCGATCGCCAAAAATTGCGGTAAAATTGCGATTTCAACTTGTCCCGCGCAACCTTTTCGCACGAAACGAGGTTCGATCGCCAAAAACTGAAGTAAAATTGCGATTTCAACTCGAAAAAAACGCAACGTTTTCGCACGAAATGAGGTTCGATCATCAAACACTGAAGTAAAATTGCGATTTCAACTTGTCCGGCACAACCCTTTCGCGCGAAACGAGGTTTGATCGCCAAAAACTGAGGTAAAATTGCGATTTCAGGGTGTCCGGCGCAACCCTTTCGCACGAAATGAGGTTCGATCGTCCAAAACTGTGGTAGAAGTCCGTGTTCAAATCGTCCCGCGCAACTCTTTCGCACGAAACGAGGTTCGATCGTCAAAAACTGCTGTAAAATTGCGATTTCCGGGTTCCCGTTGCAACCCTTTCGCACGAAATGAGGGCTGATCGCCAAAAACTGAAGTAAAATTGCGATTTTTTCTGTGTGTGCAAAACTTCTGTGTGCTGTGCGTGAAAGCTTCTGTGTGTAAAAGCATCTGTGTAAAAGCGTCTGCTTCAAAGCTTCTGTGTGCTCTGTGTAAAAGTTTCTGTGTGTAAAGGTGTCTGTGTGTAAAAGCTTCTGTGTGTAAAAGCGTCTGTGTAAAAGCTTCTGTGTGTACAATCTTCTGTGTGTAAAGTGTTTGTGTAAATCCATCTGTGTAAAAGCTTCTGTGTGTACAATCTTCTGTGTGTAAAAGCCTCTGCGTGTACAAGCTTCTGTGTGTAAAATCATCTGTGTGTAAAAGCCGTCTGTGTGTAAAAGCGTCTGTGTGTAAAGCCGTCTGTGTGTAACAGTTTCTGTTGTGTATACGTGTCTTTGTGTCAAAGCGTTTGTGTGTAAAAGTGTCTGCGTGTAAAAGTGCTGCGTGTACAAGTGTCTGCGTGTAAAAGTGTCTGTGTGTAAAACCGTGTGCGTGTAAAAGCGAGTGTGTGTGTAAATACAATAGCATAACCAGAGCTGTTCGAGTGTGCTGCATCTGTCGCGGACTCAGGCTCCATGTGTTTTTCCCCAGAGCGTCTGAGCGCAGGGTTCTTCCAATAGTGGGGGTCTGTATCTCATCTTCTCATCTTCTCATCTTCACATCTTCTCATCTTCACACCTTCCAATCTTCACATCCTTCACATCTTCTCATCTTCACATCTTCTCATCTTCTCATCTTCACATCTTCTCATCTTCTCATCTTCTCATCTTCACATCTTCTCATCTTCTCATCTTCTCATCTTCTCATCTTCTCATCTTCACATCTTCTTATCTTCACATCTGCTCATCTTCACATCTTCACATCTTTACATCTTCTTCTCTTGCCCACTTGGCCTCTTGCCCTCTTACCCTCTTCTTCACATCTTCTCATCCTCACATCTTCACATCTTCATCACATCCTCACATCTTCACATCCTCACATCTTCTCATCCTCACATCTTCTCCTCTTACCCTCTTGCCCTCTTGCCGTCTCCTTCTTTTCTATTTCTCTCTTGAAGACGCGGGGCAGTGCTAACGAGACGGCACGAAACGCAACCCTTTCGCACGAAATGAGGTTCGATCGCCAAAAAAGTGAGGTAAAATTGCGATTTCAAGGTGTCCGGCGCAACCCTTTCGCACGAATGAGGTTCGATCGCCCAAAACTGAGTTGTAACATTGCGATTTCCGGGTTCCCGTCGCAACCCTTTCGCACGAAACGAGGTTCGATCGTCAAAACTGAAGTAAAAGTGCGACTTCAAGTCGTCCCGCGCAACACTTTCGCACGAAACGAGGTTCGATCGTGAAAAACTGAGGTAAAATTGCGATTTCCGGGTTCCCGTTGCAACCTTTTCGCACGAAATGAGGGTCGATCGTCCAAAACTGTGGTAGAAGTCCGTGTTCAAATCGTCCCGCGCAACTCTTTCGCACGAAACGAGGTTCGATCGTCAAAAACTGCTGTAAAATTGCGATTTCCGGGTTCCCGTTGCAACCCTTTCGCACGAAATGAGGGTCGATCGCCAAAAACTGCGGTAAAATTGTGATTTTTTCTGTGTGTACAAAACTTCTGTGTGCTGTGTGTGAAAGCTTCTGTGTGTAAAAGCATCTGTGTAAAAGCGTCTGTGTAAAAGCGTCTGCTTCAAAGCTTTTGTGTGCTCTGTGTGAAAGTTTCTGTGTGTAAAGGTGTCTGTGTGTAAAAGCTTCTGTGTGTAAAAGCGTTTGTGTAAAAAGCGTCTGTGTAAAAGCTTCTGCGTGTACAATCTTCTGTGTGTAAAAGCCTCTGTGTGTAAAAGCTTCTGTGTGTAAAATCTTCTGTGTGTAAAAGCCGTCTGTGTGTAAAAGCGTCTGTGTGTAAAGCCGTCTGTGTGTAAAAGTTTCTGTTGTGTAAAAGCTTCTGTGTGTAAAAGCTTCTGTGTGTAAAAGCGTCTGTGTGTAAAAGTGTTTCTGTGTAAAAGTGTTTGTGTGTAAAACCGTCTGTGTGTAAAAGCGTTTGTGTGTAAAAGCTTCTGTGTGTAAAAGCGTTTGCGTGTAAAAGCTTCTGTGTGTAAAAGCGTCTGTGTGTAAAAGTGTTTGTGTGTAAAAGTGTTTTTGTGTAAAAGTGTCTATGTGTAAAAGCGTCTATGTGTAAAAGCTTCTGTGTGTAAAAGCTTCTGTGTGTAAAAGCGTCTGCGTGTAAACGCTTCTGCGTGTAAAAGCTCCTGTGTGTAAAAGGGTCTGTGTTAAAAGTGTCTGTGTGTAAAAGCGTCTGTGTGTAAAAGTGTCTGTGTGTAAAAGTGTCTGTGTAAAAGCGTGTGCGTGTAAAAGCTTCTGTGTGTAAAAGCTTCTGTGGGTAAAAGCCTCTGTGTGTAAAAGCGTCTGTGTAAAAGCAACTGTGTGTAAAAGCGTCTGTGTGTAAAACTGTCTGTATGTAAAAGCGCCTGCGTGTAAAAGTCAGTGTCTGTGTGTAAAAGTGCCTTGTGTGTAAAAGCGTCTGTGTGTAAAAGTGTCTGTGTGTAAAAGCGCCTGTCTGTAAAAGCTTCTCTGTGTAAGGGGTTCTCTGTGTAAAAGCTTGCTCTGTGTAAAAGCTTCTGTGTGCAAAAGTGTTTGCAATGCAAACTTTTGTCTTGTACTTATGCTATATTGTCTTGATACTCCTCTTCTCGACTGCCCGTAACACATCTTTAATAATTATATTGTTTTGTAATATGGTGTCTCCATACTAACAAGAGAAGACCCTGCTCCTCTACGCTCTCGGGCCATCCGTCGTCTAATTTAAATCATATCGACTCAACTGGTTATACAATCAGCTTTTGGGTCCGTATGTTTTTCTTTTCAGCGTGACCTGGGATGTCGATGTTGCTGGTTGGTTTGTTATCTTAGTAATAGTATATCTTAGTGTTTTTCGTCTATATACACACTTTGTTCCATGATTTCGTACATGTTTAATCATGTTTAGTAATGGACTATACATATATATATGTGTGTGTGTTGCGGCGAATGGATTGAAATATTTTTGCACATGTAAACGCCACCTCGTGGTGTTGATCGTTTTTGGATTTTATAACGCAGCTGCGAAGGACAGTAGGGAAAGATGCTGGCAGCAGTGACCTCCAACCTTCCATGTGCAGAATACACGAGCAATTGGGTACCATAACATGCCACACATCAATCCCGCAAAGCAGGTGTCAAGTATTTGACGTGGGCTTCTTGGTCGCCCAGCTTGTCCCAGTTTCTGACAGCTTCAGGTACGAAACTACCACAGGAGTGTCTTGGTTACAATCCAGAAAACCCTTGAAGCATTTTTGTCGCGCTCACTAGGCTACTACCTGATCCGTTCGGAGATTTGGTAACAACATGCCAGGTTTTTGCACTTTACAGAGAACCGAAAACCACCATACCCCAATCTACTGGGATTCAACCCCAGTCCATTATATAACCTAAGCATAATAGATAATTGAACATGCACCAGATACTTATACAGATGATTTCTCTGAAACGTTTTTTTTTCCCAATATTGTTATGTTCATTTACCGAGGCGTACTCCCCAAAAAGTTTCCTAGTATACACCATTATCACTCACAGCCGGAGATGAACGCCTTACCCATATATGACTAATGACATCCCACTACAACCGCTATAAATTCACCATACCTTGGTGAATCCCCGGGTGCCATGCGGCGCCGGCGCCATCGTCTCCTGGTAGCGCTGGCTGCGCTAGCGCTGTGGACGAGCGTCGCGAGGACGAGCTTCTCTGCGCCGTCGCGGCGTGATGAAGATTTTGGCTGGGTCGAACTCATGAGGTATGAGTCCAATGAATGAGAACTTACTGGATCTTAATGGGATATTCATGGGATATGGGTGGATATGGGATTTTAAGAAGTTGATATCGTTGACTAGGTTGTTTGGTTTATGGTGATGAAGTCACTGTAGTGAGGTGGGCGTGCGAGCTGACATACATAACTGGGGGGCACCGCGTTGCGGACGGCGGGAAATCTCACCACACAGTATGACAATGATTCAGTGCTTGCGTAGGAACATGCAGAATTCAAAAGGGATGGGCATCCACATAAACCCCAGCTGTTTTGATGTAAAAACCATGGGTGTGGCTCGTGGCCCATATCCGATATCCATATACGGGTTGAACCAAAAAAATGTGGAGTTGAACATGAAGAAGGATGTCAGTGTTTCAATATCTCTTGCAATATTTATATACATATTTTTGCAGGCTTAAAAATAGGTATTCTGTTGTATTCTTGCAGGGTACCAAAGATTGGCTGCTGAAAAGATGAGTTCTTTTTTGTGTGTTGTGGGTATGTTGGCGTTTGATCTTGAGGGCGGGTGGAAAAAACATGTGCTGCATAACCATGGTGGTAGGCTCCATAAGTTGGCTTCTAACGCCTGTAGCTGTAACTGTGGTGAAGAATTACGGATAGTAAAACCCACATGTTATGGGTCAAAGCCAGCGAAAGAGAGGATAACTAGGTAGCAGAACGTGGCAGATACAGCTCGTAAACATGCAGATTACCGGTGACCCAGAGCAGCTGCATGTGGCTCACGTAGTGTAGCATCATACCAGGGCTCAATCACTTCAGCCAGCGGCTTGTAATATGGTGTTTACATCAACGGGAATTTCAGGATCCTAAAATGGAGGTACTGTACCATATAAGGCCATATTTTGCGGGGATATCCCCTCACATAGGCCTTATATAGGCCTTATATATATGGTAGGTACCTCCAATTTAGGTTCCTGAAATGGACATTGATTACACCGTGTCAACAAACATGGGGACCCAAGTGCTGCCATTGAGTGGGGCAGCACCCGTTACTAGTAGTATGAACCATCAAGAGCTTTGCTGTGTGCACCCGATGATATGCAAACATGGAGATGCCCACTCACATCTCGAGTCTGTTTTTTGTTCGCGATCCCCCTGCTTTTGTTCATGAACTAAGTCGTTATGTTGTTGCTTTTAAATCCTCGAAAGCTTCCATTTTTGCCGTTCAACATCCCAGGTCTTCCTATTTGAATTGCTGGGTTGCGACCTTCATTTGTCTTTCTCAGGAAATTGTCCACCACCTTCGACGAGCTCTGGACATTGCTTGCGACGCGCCAGGAAGCAGTGGTGGACGGAGTGGCATCTCGGCCGCCACAAAAAATGGAAACGATTGTTTTTCGTATTCGCCGCGTAAAGGCAAAGAAACTGGTTTGCGGATGTTGGCGGTAAATTTCTGCATCTTCCCCCCGGCAACCAAGCAACCAAGCAACCAAGCAACCAAGCAACCAAGCAACCAAGCAACCAACCAACCAACCAACCACCCAACCACCCAACTCCCGCCCGCCCACCCACCCACCCCACCCAACCACCCAACCACCCAACCAACCAACCAACCAACCAACCAACCGAGCAACCAAGTCACGGTCATTACCACATTTTTCCAGACGCCCAGTGTTTGCGAGTTACATCCTCGTTTTCGTCTGTCCATTGTTTAACTTAACATAACTTAACCCTTGATACCTTTGGACGCCAAACACCAAACAAATTGAGAGCCATTCGTAGGTATGTGTCTCAACTTTGGGCACCATCAGTCACCTCATTCATTTAAGGTATTTTCGTCAGTTTTGCCAAGTTCTGCTGGTTGCCGTTGTTTTTCATCCTCCTCCTGTTAAACATAGATAATGTATTGTTACGTGATTTGACATGCTACACGTGTGTGTATATCATGATCTGAATTTGTCAAGAAAATACAGTATCTATGTTCACAGTGGTGCCCAAACAGACAAACCATATGTATACTACTATATGTTTTAGAAAGCATTTAGTGGTTGTTTTTGGGTGATAGGCTTATATATACTAGATCACACAAATCTACGTAATATATAGTCAGATGACACCACCCGGCCGTATCAACAAAGTTTATATATATATATACTTTTTTTTATTTGTTCATTTTTTTATTTGTTTATGTATTTATTTATATATATATATATATACATAACTATATATGTATAGATATATCATGTTGTAAATTGTTATTTGGTCCCATTGTCGAGGTACCCCAAAGTCGGATCTCAAACCAGCAGCCCACACCAGCAGTTAATCATTGGGTAAAAAATTGGTTTGGGGTTCACATAATCAGCATGTTTATAAACTGGACATGGCATTGACTGACAAACCTATCATGATTGATCCTGAAGCTTGATTTTTGCACGAACCCCAGTTCATCACTCAAATTCTCTTTTCATCCCATGAAATCCTTTTGGAATCCCATTAAGCCCCATTTATATAAAGCTCTTGAAACCCATATACCCTCTGGTAAACTAACATAACTATGGAAAATCACCATGTTTAATAGGAAAATCCACTATTTCTATGATAGCTATTTTGAAATTACCAGAGGGTAAAGCTCATTAAACCCAGTAGAAAACCAATTTTTGCAGCGCGACAGTCCCACGGCTTCTTAGGACGCCTCCCTGCATCAGCTGTCGGCACCCAGTAGCCGCAGGGCCTGGCAGCAGCTGGCAGAGCTGGTCACGGCGCAGGCGACAGGGTTGCCATAGACCAATGGCAATTTGACCGTGAAAAATGCGGTAAAAATGTTTCTTTTCTAGGGTAAAACCACGATTTGAACGTGGAAAATGCTGATTTTATGGTAGAAAATGGTGGGTTTGTGAAAGGACATGGTGGGTACCATCAAGAGAACATGTGTTTTTTTTTGTGGTTTTAACACGCAGGAAGGTGAACAGCTGGTGAATGACTGATTGGGGTGGCTTGGGCTGTTCCCCCTATTGTTTTGGGTTGAAGTGGGAAGTTGAAGTGGGTGGGATGTGGTGGGCATGGGATTGTTCGTTTCCCCCACGTATATATTTTTTTTTATTTTTGAATTATTTATTCATGTGTATGTTTTTTTGAATGCATTTTTCATTATACGGAAAAATCAACTTTATCATTGTGTGCTTGCTGCTATTTCAAGATTGAACCTGAACCATGCGGTGATTTTCCGATTGTTGGTAATCTCTCCATTTGCATGGGTAAATCCATTTTTTGAACTTGTTTCGTTGGTTGCGGGTTGCATCAAATCAACACACGACCCTGAAATCCCCATTTTTGCTTGCAAAACAGTGCTGAACATGAGTTCTGCTGCTTAAACCCAGGAGAATCTCCAAGCACTAAGTATCTCCAAATCTTGTTGCTTGAATCATTGTGAAATTTTACCTGTTCATGGTTAACTCACCATGGTTCTTGCTTAACTTTCCATTTTTATTGGTTAATTTCCCATTTCTATTGATAAACCCTAACTCACGAATAGAACTAATGAATTGTATAATTAGTTTTTCTTGACTAGCAACCCATTCTCAAAGTTTAACTCCGCATTTTGGCTGCTCAAACCTCCTATTTTTTGCAACGTCCAGGAAACCCCAGAGGCGTTGGATGGTTCCAAGTATGTGAGCCTCAGGCGGCGAAACGAGCAAATTTGGGGTTGGTGTGCGTGTGTGCGTGTGTGTGTGCACATAAAAAGCAAGCACGATCATGTAGTTTGGCGTGAAGCAGCCACATTCATCAACAATCATGCAGGGATGTGAGTTATCTGATTGAGGATGGTATTTGAAGTCAAGTTTTGCAGTGGCCATTTGAAACAGACTGTCTATCAACGGCTGGCTGCAGAGGTGTCTCCTCACTGATGGTCGGTCAGATAGATGATTTTCTTTTTTTAAAACAAAGATCACGGGATTGGAGAATACAGGATGAGGATAGCTGGTTCCTTTGAAACAAGAGAAACATTCACATAGTCGGGGAATCCCCACTAGCAAGTTGTTCATAATCCATGTTTATTAACCGAGGTACGTTACGTTAATCCAATTGGGTTAACTTACCTAGATTATTGCCATATTATTGCTTACTTATCTAGGATGCACAGCTAAACCATGCCTTCTCCGCAGGTTGGATGGTTGCATGTTTGGCCGCCTCACCCGAGACCTTCGTGACATTGGCCTCATAGGGCCTGGCTACTCCGAGGTCGATGATACAATGATGGGAGGTTTTTAGCCGCATTGAAGTTGGGTCGCAACCAAGAGTACATAATTCCCTTCAAAAGCATATTTACGCAGTTGAATGTAAAATCGTTTCAACATTTATATGCCATGTAAGCTCCGAGGATGTCCTGGGTGGTGTAATACTGGCAAAATTTGCATGTTTTTTCTAGACTACAGTTTTTTGTGGAAGCAGCTTTAGATGATTCAGGTTTCTGAAACGCCCCTGTTTGTCCTTTTCCTTCCAAGGCACTTCCCTGAAGAAGGTTTTGGCAATAGGGACCATAATGTCCAACCATGCTTCAACCGCGCAAACTTTCAGTTCGCAGATGCTCCCTCAAGTTCATGCATGGATTTTTGATGAGATTCGCATGATCTCTGTTTTTAAAAGTATGTACGGTGTATATATATATATATATTTTTGAATATGTGTATGACGTATCCTGAAGTTAATGAATCAGTATCCCAGCTATGATTGGAGATCCTGAATCATTGGATTCTCCTGATTTCTTGGGGATCATCCCCAGTCACAGGAGATTGGAGAAATCATGCGGCTGTGCTGCCGCGCCATGATGGATGAATTCAAAGGCCGCCGTTCAACCCGTCCATGCCTTGGTCAGAAAGCATCTCACCAACCGTTATGTGGTAATTAAATGATCATATCGTGATTTTTTGTGGGATTTAACATGATTTAACCAATGGTTGGATTTATATCATAGGGATTTAAGCCAGACACAAAGGGTTTTTCCTTTCTAAGTGCTGTGCGCAGCATGATGGCTTGGTGGGATGAGATGATCATAGCCCACTGTGGGTGGAAGCCATCTTCTAGGACTTCTGCGCGAAATGTTTTATAAATGGGTGGTTGAAATTCTCCGGGAAAAAAACAATGAATCCCACCTTAGTTGGGGCTGCATGGTTCGCAACTGCTATCCTTCATATCCTGGAAAGGGATGGACAGGGGATGCAAACCACCTACGAACCACAGACTGCAGGGATCATTGAACCATCATCTCAGCAGGGAGGCTATGGCATAGGTTGCCATCCTGGTGAGGCAGCGTGGCCTATACGCACAGCGATGAGATGACGATCCTGATGTTTCCCCGGACCATTGGTCGTAACTTGCCCAGGACTGGCGAGGCACTGTGACGTTGGATGAGATTGGTTGTTTGATTTTTGTAGCTGCAATGCTATGTGTTTGGCACATGTGTTGCAACAAGTGAAATGTGTTCACTGTCTTTGTGCTTATGAGTGTATATGAATAGATGTATATACACAAAAGTACTGGATAGTTACAAAGATGGATGGAGATGCGCAGAAATATGTCTACACATGCACGAGTGTCTAGATACACTCCAACCATGTTGTCAGATGATCAGGAAATTGCCCAGATCCGTAGATTGTCTTGGTATGCGTTGGTGTCATGCAAACGGAAGATTGCCAAAATGGACACGAATTTGCCCGGGATGGTTTGGGAGCTTGTCTGCCTTGAAACTGGAAGTTGATATTCGGCCAGCAATGGTTCAAGTCCCCACTAGGTGAGCGTCGCCAAGTATAAAACTGCTGAGGACTCATGCAAGCGATGTCCGGCCATTCAATATCTTAAAAAGACTTAATACCATCCCTCTTCATCCTTTTTCTAACTAATCATCTACCAGTTGGGTGACAAAACATCGCCATCCAGTCATCTTATTTATGTTCAACAACTTCCCCATTTTTCCATCCTTCTGGCGCCTTCCCTTTCGTGGAGGAGTTTTGGAATGCAAATCACGTTCGTCCTTGAAAGACCTATGGTACTTTGTTTTGCCTACTTTTGGCTTAATAACTTCCTAACACAATTCTCTTCAACCAAAATTGTGTGCATCTTTCATCCCTGCTTATTCTTGCCTGTTCAAGGAACATATGCCCAAGACACCCAGACATGGCGATCTTCCCATTGGATTCCTGGCATTTTGCTGGGCTCCATCAGAGGTCTCAAAGCCACATCGGCCACTGCAGGTGGTGGACAACCCTTCGAATGGCCTCATAAAGGACGGATTCAGAAGTGGGTCAGCCTCTTGGTTTTGAAGATCAGATGCTTGCGCCTTCCGATTTTGATGTTTTTGTAAGTCTGATTTCGTGTTTCATGGCTTTATGGTTTGATTTGTGCGTTTGGTTTTTGTTCGCTTATATTATTTCTCGGGGATGTAGAAGTGTTTCCAAGATGTGGATGTGGGTCAAGACACGGACCTCCAAGCCGCCAAGGCAAGTGAGCATCCCAAAACAGACCCTTCCAACTCTGATCCCATCTGTTCATATTTTCTAAGAACCCTAATCTAAGGTCCAAGTCATATGTTTCATCCCCTATGAATGTCTAATAGCCATGGGGGAAAGGATTCCTCAACTACCTAACTCGGACGTACCTACCATATATAAGGCCTGTGAGAGGGCTATGTAAGGGAATATCCACTATCCCATTCTTAACCATTATCTTCCCATTATTATCTTCCCATTATCACTGGCCGGCGTTTAAGGTTTCCACTTTTTTCCCCTTTTTAGTTTGAAATATTTTCAAAATGTTAGCTTTACGGGGGTATTTTATATTTATGCGACTAGTAGTAGCAGTAGGTAGAAATACTAATAGTAACAGTAATAGTAGCAGCAAAGCTAGTCAGCAGTTAGTAACCCAGAGCATCCTAGATTGTTTTTTTGAATCGAGGTTGACTTGTTCAATCGAAATCAACGCAAGTATAACTTTCAATTGAAATTGTGGAATTTCAATCTACATTTTTCAATAGAAATTTCAATAACAATTATATCACAATTATTACCCCATGATTATCCTATTTTATTCTCATCCCATGTCATTCACCTTTTTGTCATCACCATTGCACCAGGCATCGGCGCCAGCCTGGTGACGGCGCTCTTCAACCGACGCCTGGAGCGCTTGGCGCAGCAGCGCGGCGTGGCGCTGCCCGAGGATGTCGTGGCGCACTTCGATTGTCGCGCTGGACTCTTCGACACGGTGCCCTTCGTTGTTGGCGGCAACAGGGGGCGCAACGGTGGAACGGTGGAGAAAAATATGGCACCAGGTTTGTTGAGATGGGATGGATAGGGATATGTTCTATAGTTTTTTTTTGGAGAAAAAGCTGGGAGACTGGGGGTTTGACATGTTTGACAAGCTAAAATGGTGAGCCCAGATGATTCAAGCACCTAACTAAACTGGACCTCATGGAGGGGGTTTAGCCGGTTTAGCCAGCACAAATGGTAGATTTGACCAACAAAAAATGAGGATTTAACCATGACAAGTTGATGGTTTATATTAGTGGATCATGACCTTTTCTTCAAGTGTTCAAATTTTGATTGGCAATACCTCAATGTTATGTAATAATATCGTGCTTCAAAGGCTACTTTACGGGTTCCAAACATGAATCTAGGCTTGGGCAACCATGCGCATGAATATCAACCTGTCACCTACATGTCTAGGGTACAGTTTCTATAGTTGGTGGTTCAGGTGAGATGCTCAGTATTTGTTGTTTTGACCACCGTAATTTCCAGGCGAAATCAATTTGTCAAAAAATGGGTATAAGTAATATCACTACGTTCTTTATTTAGACATTCATGTTGCGGATATGCCCCGTGCCCCATTATCTTGTCATACTATATAAGTTGCTCATATCCCCTTGTCTATGTATGTTAAACCCCATTAAATCTCTGTGTGTTTGTGTTCCGCGCATCTAACGCCAGGAGAAGGAGGCGTTGTCGCTGATCTTGTGGAGAGCCTATGACTGTAGTGTGAACTGCGTGCAAGATGCCTGTCACTGGGTTCATGTCACGTTTTTCTGTTTGACAATTCTGGTTTTGTGGGTTTAAAATTGCTTTCTTGTTTTAATTTATTTGTTTGAAGATATTTAGTTTGTTTACCGTTGTTTTTTTAAAAGTGTTTTAGACAGTTGTAGGTATAGTTCTTTGACGTTGTATTCGCCGTTGATCATGTCATTTTATCCATGTATGGTTTTTCATTTGTTGCCCATGTGGGCTTGTTTGGTTTGTTTCGTGTGATTTTTTGTACTGCATTGAAGGCTATAGTATAGCTGGCTCATGCTGGCTCGTGATTTCTCCAAACGAGTGTGACTGGTTGGTTGTACATTTTACATTATTTACCATGGGTGAGCCCATTCTTCTCGAAAATGCGTGGTGAATCACCTTTCCAACTGTTAGGCTATCGCAAACTTGCAAAGGATACATGTCCGGTGAGACGAGATGATTGGCAATTGGCTGACACCTTCAGGAAAGGTGGCGGCACGAACTGTTAGTTTCCTGGTGGATCATTTCTCACCAACCCAGTGCAGGCTGCATCTTTGATGATTCAGAATTGGTGGACCATGAGCCAACTATCAATCATGGTCATGGTACATCATGATCCATCAATCCGAATTGTTTTATTGAAATTTGTTCAGTATAAAAGGACTGGCGTGATTTCAGTACCTCTTCTTATATTATATATACGTGTGTTTCATGTTGATATATATATATATATATAAATGAATCTATATATATATGTGTGTGTGCGCGATATTTTATGTATAAATACGCGTGTCTATATCACTTTATGTACTTAACATCAGCTCAGATTCTGCGGGTCATCCACTGACTGCACCAGGTCATCTTCAGGGCGCTCCAGTAGAAGTGGTACGAAGCGACTTTGGGGAGTGACCTGGTGATCCTGGTGCCAGGGCCGGACGGAGCTTGCCATGACTGGTTTCATGGTTTTCCTCCCTATCCCTGGGTGAAAAGTTTAGTAAAGTTTACGGGATGGAAGTGGGGGAGAACGTATAGTTTTTTTCCCCCTTACATATGATATACCTTCTGGTTTTTTAACATACGATAACCCATTAACCCATTTATAGATGATTGTCCCACTGAAACCTTCATTTATAAGGGGTTGTCCATGGCTATGTTAGATAACCAGATGGTAAGTTAGGGAGCACTTTGATTCGAGCACCTCGATTTTGTGGATCCACGCGTTGTATGTAATTGAACATCCACATTATCCAACAAACCGGAGGGTCATGTCATGATGAGGGGAGACATAGATGTGAATTCCACAAAGTTTGCAAAAGAGATCGTTCTGCAGCCTGAACCATCGAAAACGCGTTGTTCCAAAACAGTCCTTCTTTCAGATTAGTGTTTGGGAGTAGTTTTCACAGACTGGCGACTTGTATCGCTTGTTTAAGATGTTTAAGGTCCGTCTCATTTCCTCGGTTGATCCCCTATTATATCTAGGAAATGTATGGAAATGTATGGAAATTCGGGATGCCGCCCTTTGTGCATCATTTTTTGACACTTGTACTCTTCAAACAACAGGTATAATTTTGCCAAGTACAGTACAACATGGATTATTTCTTCCAACTATATACCATTTTTTATCGGTAAACCATCTATAAATGGGCCATTTCCCATGGCTATGTTAAATAACCAGAGGGTAATGTTGTTCCAAATCCCTGGATGCCGCATTAGATCTACGGATTGTGGGCGCCGGCTGAATCCGAAATTAGGAAGCTTCGGTGGCTGAAGGATGCTGATCTGCTGCCCCTGAAACCACATCAAGCGTTGCTTGGATGATGCAATCGGGCAATGGCTGGCAAACCCAGCCATAAACTTCACGGGGGATGGTTTACATTACCCGTTTCTGGTATAATCTGGGGTGTGGTTTTTAGGTTTGCCACATTACCTTCAATTGTTGGAAACAATCTGTATACATCAGCCCCTCAGGAAATCATCGGAAATCATTGGCCCCTCAGGTCATTCGATTTTTCCCCAATTTGAAGCATTCTCATGGGCAAATTCTCCAACAAAACATGGGTTAGTAGCGGTTAGTACTAGCAAAATTGCTGGTGGTTTGACTTGGTTTCAATTCGATAAGTTCCTGCGATGATCTTATTTTCACTTGCCTCATTTTTGTCTGACTGGTGGTATGGAACATGTTTCGATATGTTGGGTAAAATAATCATCCCAACTGACTTTCATATTTTTCAGAGGGGTTGAAACCACCAACCAGTTGTTGATGGTGTGAAGCCACCAGCCTGTGGCACTGTGGCACTTGGTCAGTCGGATGTGGATGATTTATGGCCACCTATAGTTCTCGCCGATGTGTTGGGGTCCAACATACTACATTTCCCGGACGGAATTTGACATGTTTGAAGATATGTTGGGTACGCAAAGAAAGTCCTTTATGTTCTGGGAGTTCTGTGATGTTTTATTCGTTGTTTTTTTGGTGGTATTTTAAGGCCTGCTGAATGAGATGACATTGGTTTCTTCGGACGCGAGTATTTGTCCAGGCGGGACGCTCCTGAAATCAAAACAAGTAGCGCATCCTCGTTGCAGATGGCACAGATACATCTGAGAGCCTAGAATCAATTGGAAACTGATATATCACCATATCTAAATAATATATATATATATAAATAGAGATATCCAAACAGATATTATAGATACACACATTCAGAGAAAGATATAATCGCATTATATCAATGAGAAAAACTTTGAACATTTCCACTTATTGAATCATGGATATCTAAAAAACTATATCCATGTATGCGCGTGTATACCCGTATACCTGAATACATTTGTTCTCATCAAAGTGCAAGTGACTATCATAAACTTTCGTCCCCGGCATGACCACAAGACTCTTGTCCCAGAATGTGAAGGGAACACCTGCACGAAACATTTGTTTTTGGTGGTTAAAAGAATAGGGTTTCCAACCGTATATTTTTTCAACTAAACCCAACCATTGATCTACAGTGGGTTGGTTTATAAATCCAATTAACCATAGTTACAGTATATCAAACATAGATCCCATTTACCCTACTTGTAAACCAACTTTGCTATCCATGGGGCACTACCATGCCCAGGTATGGCAGCATGTTTGTGAAAGGTGTGGGGCAGTTCAAAGCCAACGTTAGTGGCACCAATCAGACCGTGCTGGTGACTCGCAAGGCCACCCGCGCATCCACACTTGCAAAAGTGAGGTTCCCAAGTTGGTTTTCAACATGGGCGATCCTCAATTCCAAAGGATTGCCTTCCCCCAAATTAACATAACCGTGAAAATCGACGTGTTGTTTGTGTAATTAATTTTGCGGGCTGTAAGTCCACTCTTTTCCGGTTGGACTTGCAAGTTTGAATTTTTGTGGGGTAGATGTATATCTCCGACGGGCAGCCTCAATTAGATAACCCCATGCCTCTTTGTTGCCCACTTGACTTCCAGTGGCTCAATTTCCCCACCCTTGGTGCCATGAATTCTGTCGGCTCAAGTTGTTTTTCGCGACGCGGTTGCATCCATCGGAACACGTTGGCAGAAGGCCCCTAGACCCCAACAATGTCTGGCTTCCCTACCAGTGTCCTGGCACTTCTAGCAAGGCGGCAAGCGATGGCAATAGGGGGAAGATGCACATCCAGGAATATTATCATGACCAACAGGCTATTGAATAGGGACATCACTTAAAAAGACCGGTGGTGGAGCGTTTGATCAAATGACATGGCAATAAGAAGGTTCCACTTCACTGATTGAAAGCATACAGATTCTGAAATTCACGACCTATCACTGGCTATCTATATAGCCGACACGAGGACATAAAATCACACATGGATGAATTTAAAAGACAAGCATTGGTTGCGAAGGCGTAATAGGTCATGAAAGGTCATGATATGTTATGACGTATGATTCTTGGCAACAAACGGATACAGTGTCATGAAGGGAATTGTATTTCTATAGGCATTTAAGATCCACAAAAAGCTTACCTTCATTAAGACGGACCATGGACACACAGACAGACCGCACATATCCATGGATTGGTGGATAGATGGACAGACGAATCGATGGATAGATGGACCATGGATAGATTAATTGGTTGATGGGTGGAAAGATGGATGGGTAGATAGATATATAATTAGATAGATAGATAGATAGATATATATTGATGGATTTGATATTTTGACAAGTCGATACATTGTAGATAATTTAATTTGATTAGGCAGTTGGCAAACGAATAGGTGATATACGCAAATTTAAACCAAATAATAAGAGGAACAAAAAAAAAACAACTACAGCAGATTACTGAATACCAGTAGTACCGCACAAGGCGGTGGCGGAAGTTTCAAAAATGAAAAACCTATAGGAGAGGTGCGTTGCTGTGGCGCAAAAATGGCAGAGCGAACCCACTGATGGATTGAAAGGTGGTTGAGTGTTTCTCCCTTTCTGTCTCTCTTTCTCTCTGTCTCTCTCTTTCGCCATCTATCTACAGAGTTACCTTTCTAGCCATCTACCTATCTACCTGTCTATTCATGTAGCTATCGTTCGATTTGTTTATTCACCTAACTATTAAACTCTCCATCTTTCTGTCTATCCAGCCATGCATCCATCCACTTACTTCTCCCTGTTAGTTTTTTTTTTTCGTCCATCTCTTCATCCATGTCCACAGGTATATCTTTCTCTCCTCTCTGTCTCTGCCCTGCTTTCCTTATTATCTGTCCATATTTGGTGAAGTGTAGTGGAGTGCAATTTAGTGTATTGGAATGTAGTGGGGTGTAGTTGTGTAGTTGTGTGGTTGTAGTTGTAGTTGTGGTCTAGTGGAGTCAGTGTAATGTAGTGAAGTATAGTGGAAGGTAGTGTAATGTAGTGTAATGTAGTGTAGTGTAGTGGAATGTAGTGTTCTGTAATGCAGTGTAGTGTAGTGTGGTGTAATTTAGTGTATGTCTGTCTGTCTGTCTGTCTATCTACCTATCCATCTATCCATCTATCCATCCATCTATCCATCTATCCATCTATCTATCTATCTAGCTATCTAGCTATCTATCTATCTAGCTTAACACGGCAATGTAGTGTAGTGTAGTGAAGGCATCTCAACATCCAAAAGTGGTCCGAGCATGGTGTGCTTTGTGCATTTTCACTTGGAAATGTGCTTCGCGCCACAACGGCGTGCAGTTTTTCGCAAACTCAACTTCCAAAAGTGGTCCGAGCATGGTGTGTATTGTACATTTTCACTTGGAAATGTGCTTCGCGCCACAACAGCGTGCACTTTTTCGAAACTCAACTTCCAAAAGTGGTCCGAGACTGTCAGTTTTTAACACTTTTGACTTCCAACGGCGTTGACTTTTTCGACAACTCAACTTCCAAAAGTGGTCCGAGCATGGTGTGTTTTGTACATTTGACTTGGAAATGTGCTTCGCGCCACAACGGCGTGCACTGTTTCGACAACTCACCTTCCAAAAGTGGTCCGAGCATGGTGTGTTTTGTACATTTTGACTTGGAAATGTGCTTCGCGCCGCGTGCACTTTTTCTAAAGTCAACTTCCAAAAGTGGTCCGAGCATGGTGTGTTTTGTACATTTGTGCTTCGCGCCACAACGGCGTGCACTTTTTCGACATCTCAACTTCCAAAAGCGGTCCGCTCCTGAGGTGTTTTGTGCATTCTGACTTGGAAATGTGCTTCGCGCCACAAGGGCGTGCAATTTTTCATCTCTCATCTGGCCAGCTGCCTCCGCACCCGCCGCTTTAGCGAGCCTACTTTTCGACCCTCCGGAGCCACAAAACCACGAAAAAACACAGTGAATCGCAACTTTCGTACCTTTTCGCGCACCTGCATCTTCTTTCTTCTGATCTTTTCTCCTCTGACTCTTCTCCCTCCTGACTGCTTTTTCATCTCTCCATATTGTCGGAAGTTTGACTTCCAAACTTCCTTCGAATACTGAATGGAAATACAGTTTGACAAATACTAGATGCCTTGTTGTTGCGGGTATTGCAGTGCAACAACACCAAACACAAAGCAAACGAAGCAACACAACTTGCATCACGTTGATTTACACACACATACACAATAATATGTATACATATATAAATATATATATATATATATATATTAATTATGGGGACAGATTTGGACATACACAGATGTGTACATTTTGATTTGTATGAATAATGATGACCTCAGCTATTTCAGGCCAGTGAATCATTGCCTTATTCAGCCACTTCTCCATACACACACACAGACACACAGACACACATACATGCATGCATACAGACAGACAGACAGATAGACATACAGACAGAGAGAGAGAGAGAGAGACAGAGAGACACAGACACGGACATAGACACAGACGCAGACGCAGACACAGACACACACAGAGACAGACAGACACACAGACACAGAGACAGACAGACACAGAAACACAGACACACAGACATACAGACATACAGACATACAGACAGACAGACAGACAGGCAGGCAGGCAGGCAGACAGACAGACAGGCAGGCAGGCAGGCAGACAGACATACATACATACATACGCATGTGTATACCTGCATCCTACAGTATATGTTCCATCATGCAGTTAAATGGGATGGGTCCCAAATATGTGATTTCATCCCCTACTAAACTATAATCTTGTTTGGGGGAAGGGATTCTTGGAGTAGATATCATCTTTGTATCCAACATCCCCACCATTTTCGGACCCCAGGTTTCGACACTGAGCTCCGCACCGCCCTGCCTGAGTCAGTACGGTGCCGCGGCGTTGCCTCTTCTGGACCAATGAAGGGTGACAAGTTGTTGGATGTGGATGAGTTTTTACCATCACAATGTATCAACAGTAGATATTGTATGATATTTTACGGGGATATCACTGGTAATTAAAAGTTATGATATATGCATATTTTCACATAGCCTTTGCTATTCTGACAGTTTGCCATGGAAAATTGCAATGGACATGCTGTGACATGCTGCTACTGTAATAGGTGAATCATGTGCATTAAATCACGATGTTTCCATGTCTATGTTTAAGTTTGAGAAGGTAGCTATGATTATAATTGGGGAACCATCCGGAGTATCCGAGTTTTATGTTTAGTTGTCATATATCGTTATAGTTATCCTTACTTGGTTCACTGGAGGTTTTCCATTTCCATGCTTGCATTGACCTCACCAAGTCGTCACTGAAATCTGCTCGTCCTGGGTGCAGCTGGGTGAATAAGATTAAATTACCCTGGGGTAAACTAACCCAGATGTGGAAACCCAATGGTTACCTTAGGAAAATGTCTACAAATGGTGGGTTTTCCACATCTCTCTCTCTCTATAAATATATAAATATACACGAAATTAAAAGCAGGGTATATGTATATATATATATGTATTTATTTATTTCTATGTATATTTATCTAAATTTGTCCATTACAGGTACCCTATAAATTGCTATTGTGTGAAGGTGGTGTACCTTGAGTGTACCAGCCGAAGGGCGCTGGAATCAGGCACTCACTGCTCTTGCAAGAGGAGATTGCCAAGATGTCAGCGGCTGGATGAAAACAGAAACCGCCAGTTATCAATGGATTATTATGGAGTGATACAGTATATCTATATTTTGCATGGGATTATAAGTTATAAACCCATGACAACTATATATCACCGATAAATCCCATAGTGAAATTGGAGTTAAAAACGCAATCGAACGGGGCACCACCTTGTTGGCGTAAGGGATCATTTACAAAGCCCCTAAATTTCACATGGAGGCCCCCGGAAACATCATATTCAATAGGAAAATATACCAAGACATGCCAAGGCGTGCCTTTTTGGGACCCCGTAGGGAAGGGGTTCCGCTACGACGCCCCTTAATTTCTAAGGTTTTTTCAACCTGTTTTGGGCCATCTGGGATATACAGCTCATCTTTGTTGTCTGAAGCCACCGAAGCGATGATTTTTGAGCTGTTTTTTTTTGGCACCCCAAAAAGGGCGCGTGTCAAACGATGTCAAACGTGTCATAGGGGGTGCCAAAACCCAACCCTTTTAGGCTAAGGGGTGTCGTTTTGGCACCCCTAAATGCGTGTCGGCAGGGTGTCGCTGCCAGGGAGTCACGCGTCATTTGCGTGTCGGAAAATCCAAAAATCAAAGTTGTTTTTTTCTCCAGCTCGCCTCCAACCATATTTCCCAAAAATGTTGGTAGTATCAACATCGTTAGCACCATATCCTGTTGTGATTTTTTGGTTCGGCTAAGGGGTGTCAGCACGCTGCTCCTTTGAATAACACACTATAGGTGTCAAAAAACCTGACCCCTTGGAAGGTTTTGGTATAGGAAAATAAAGATTTTCAGGCCTCATGGTTGGTGTTCCATTTTAAATATGGGGGGTATAGATCACAAGGTCGGAAACAACATAGAGTAATAAACATAAACATTTTGGAAAATTTACAACTCTAGAGCAAATTTACCAAATTGAAACAAGAATGTACGGACTTTTTTCCCGTCGATTTCTTTTCCTTTGATTCAAAGAGGAGAATATATATTTGAGGATTTCTAGCCAGGCCGATCTGATGCTCCACCGGGTACAGATCCATGGTGATTTGCCAATGTCTCGAGATAGGGCAGTGCTTCCCATTTCCCTTGACTTTTAGGGTTGGTCGTGTTTGTGTCAAAATCTGAGTTCTCTTGTGCTACTCTCGAACTTTTGATACATTTTGAGCACCATCTTGAACTTTGCGATGTTTTTTTGTTGGTTGGAACGGAGCTTTTTGAGCATTCGCTTCAGGTCGAACGCTCCGAGTCCAAAGAGAGCAGTCAAGGTGGATCCTTGGAGCGTTGGCAAGGCCCGTACTGGTGGAATTCATTGCGCCTCGCTGGAGCGGAACGGGATCCATGGGAGGATGCGGGTATCGGTTTGTGACGGCAGGATTGATGTTGGTGAAAGTTTCGTCATTGAAAAAATCACGCAAGAAACTTTCAGAAAAGTTCGCGTGTTTTCAACATGTGTGGTTTTTCAGATATTCCCTTATGATCCCTTATGTTTGTTCTAGTTTTCGGGTCTGGAAGATGGTGACACTGACAGGGAGTTGGTGCTTCGGAAACCCTTCTATGTTGGGCAGGTTATTTTTGATGTAACTTGGAACATGTGACCTATCAGGACCAGCTTTGCTCTTGTGCAGGAGGATGTTGACATGCTTACCCCATTGGACTACATATTTCGTGGGGCAGAGTTTCCGACAATGTCCGGCACATATCAAACATATCAAGACATATCATGCCATATCCATCATATCCATGGAGCCAGCGAATCAGTTGGGATGTTGGGGAGGGGTTGCCCTCAGGAAGAACAGCAAGAAGCTTGGCATATTCGTGCAGTGGACCTGGACGTTGGCCGCCCTGTGCACTACATGATGTTGAAATATATTGAAATGGGTTGGTGGTTTGGAACATGTTTTATTCTATATACTGGGAATAATCATCCCAACTGACTTTCATTTTTGTTCAGAGGAATTAAACCACCAACCAGAAATATATTGAATGATGATTCGTTGAAAGCCTGCTCGATGCCTCCGGTTTTGTACCTCTACACGTTCCTAGCCGGATTTATCTTCGAACTTTGAGAGTTTGTTTGCACACAGGTCAAGTTGCAGATCTTGAAGACACATTGGCACATGCCAAACTAGAGGTATTTCTATGTTAGTGTATATATATATCTGGTTGGTGGTTTCAAACATTTTATATTTTCCATAATATATGGGATAATCCTTCCCATTGACTAATATTTTTCAATATGGTTCAAACAACCAACCAGTTATACATACATACATATATATATATATAATTATATATTAATATATTCAAATGTTTTTGAACAAATGTGCGCCCATACAGATATGCCGGGCAGCTCGGCCCTAAGGACTCCATCGGGCCTTCGCCGATGAGTCGAGTGCGTCTCGCTGAGGGATTGCTGATTGTGTACAGCACCTGGGCTGTCCTTGCTGTGGTGCCGTTGTGGTGTGTGCCTGTGTGTGTGTGTCTCTGTGTGTGTGTCTCTGTGTGTGTGTCTCTGTGTGTGTGTGTGTGGTGTGGTGTGTGTGTGTGTGGAGAGATTATTTTAACCTATTTGACAATATAAACAAACGTGGCACCGTGGCATTGTTTTGCATGGGTTTACTGCAAAATGAACTGTGGTTTTGCTAGGCTCAATGTTCTGGGAACTAAAACGCTGCCCACCGTATCTCCTTTTGAGAGGGCGGAACTTGTCAACACTATCAGTCGGGGTGAAAGCAGTTGCCTTACTATAGCAATGTTGGTTTGTGGCTCAGGATCCCATGGTCCCCCCATGCGGGAAGATGACTATACAGACTTCGCGTTGTGATATCAGCCGATGTACCAGGGTGTTTGACCGTTTGATTTGGTTGATTGGTTGACACACAGCCAAAGCAGCAACTTACATGTATCGATCTATGTGTTTACACACACACACATATATATATACATATATACATATATACATATGTAATTACTGCAGATCTATCTTTCTATACTGAAGATGGCGATGAGCGGAGAGAGACAGAGACAGACAGACACAGACAGACGCAGACAGACGCAGACAGACGCAGACAGACGTAGACAGACGCAGACAGACACAGACACAGACAGACACAGACACAGACAGACACAGACACAGACAGACAGACACAGACGCAGACAGAAACAGACAGACAGAGACAGACACAGACAGACACAGACAGACACAGACAGACACAGACAGAACAGACAGACACAGACAGACACAGACAGACAGACAGACACAGACAGACACAGACAGACACAGACAGACACAGACAGACACAGACAGACACAGACAGACACAGACAGACACAGACAGACACAGACAGACGGACAGACAGACAGAAAGAGAGAGAAAGAGAGAGATATATATATATATAAATATATATATATATATAAATAATTATACACAATGATATACATATAGTTTTTGTGATCCTTTATCTGCAGTTGGTTTGATTGGTTTGACACACAGGGATGGGGTGGTCGCGGCATCAGGAAGGTTATCTCATTCACCAAGATGCCTTGGAGGGTCGGAAGATGTCGGAAGCATTTCTTGTGGAGGGGGTTCCAGGCCGGGCCTCCCTGTCAAGATCATCGCAGAGTCACCTGCACCACCGAGGAACTAGAGATGGACCAGTTGATAGATATTCGACCTGGTGCAGCTCGGAATTCAGCCCTGCGATTCGTGCCTCTTTTGCAGCCTCCTGGTCAGCTGACATCCGCAGATCGACGGATGTAGGTTCTGGTGCAAAGTAAGCTGATAGCAACACCTGACTGATTTTGCGTGTTCCGATGTTTGCCAATCCTGCGCTTGTTTCCTCCAATCTTGGACACCCCTCCTGAAATTTGCCATTGACAAAGAAGGGTTTGGGGCGAGTACTGAGAAGCGACTGAATGAGCCTGGAACTCGCGATGACTCATCAACCACAAATGAAAGGAGCACCTCCCAAGAAGAGATACCGCTAAATGTTTGGAAGGTGATTGGGAGACACGGAGGCAACTGAGGGCAAAAAACCTAGAAGATGTACGGTATATCAGCAAGATGCTAGATGCTGAACTTCCAGAGAGGGCGATGGAGAGTGTGAGAGAGAGAGAGATATAATATATATATATTTGTTTATTTATTTATTTAATCATATATATATATTCATATAACTCAAATGGTTGGTCAAAGGATGCAGCAGTTGGGAAAAAATGCCAGGTGATTTTAGGACATAGTTAACAAACATGTAAACAGTAAAATGGGATCGGCAAACAGAGAAAATGGAAGTGACGGACTTTTACTTAGAAAGGATGTTTTCCAACTTTCAAAATCGCACACTTATAACGTCCCCACACCACTAGGGACCACATTCTAATTCCTGCATTTAGAACATCAAATTGTTCATGGCAATTATTTCTGAACGTTCTTGATGCGCACTTAGAACGTATGGGAAAAAACGTTCAAACCGACTCACTTAGAACATCTCTAGCTGCAAAAAACTAAACATGTGTTTTCCAAAGGACGTTCTAAGTGTTTGCCTGTCGCTATACAGTAACAATCAAAGGAGTGAAGTGCCAGCCAATCAGATACACAATCGCCTTATGTGTGTTTTTTTGTGCCCGATGTGTTTCCTGCGGCCCCATTGGGTGCAATCATACATAAACCTTGGTTGGGTAGCCCAGACGAAAGCTTTGTGTGGTACGGAATGGTTTGTTCTTGCGGCCTTAGTATCCTCCTTGCAAGAATGCTATCAGATTGTCCACAACCCTTTGCTAAGAAGCTTAGATACACCCTTAGAAACCTTGGTTCCGTACATGTTTATACAGCGTTTATACTAACCCCCTAAAATTCTAAATTGATAGAACAGTAATTCAGCACTATTTTGAGAGGATGTCACCATTTTTTCCATGTTTTCAGGTGTTGCTTCAGGCCACCTGCATCGTCTGCAGGAGGTTCTTCGTGGAATGGAACCAGCTGCCCTGTGCAGACACCACGTGGTCCAACCGGGTCTATCGAAACATAAAGCCTTAAGTAGGCCCAGGCCTTGAGTTTGCCATGGCGCAAAATGTAACTTGACCACTCTGTTCTTGTTTGATCTTCTTTGGCTTGCGGTTAACCAGACACTGCAAAGTTGATTCCGATTCCAGCTGGATCTCATTGAAAGGGTAATTTTTTTGGATGAGTTGAAAACTTTCACCATGCTATTTATAGGTAAATCAGCTATTTCGACTGGGCCATTTTCAGTAGCAAACTGTTAGTTTACCAGAGGGTATTCGACATGATATATATATATATGATTACGTTGGTTGATTTGATGTACGCAGATCACCAAACCATGATTCTCAGTCTCTACATATGCTTTGCCCGATTGCCAGCATTGTTGCCCAAACAGAAACCGATCAATCAGATTTGTTATTCCAAACCTGGAGAACAGGAGTACCCCAAAAACCACCGGTTCATTATCACTTCTTCATTAAACCCATCATTAAAAAGGTGCCACTTTGGGAAAACAATGGGCGAAATCAATTTCGCAGCAGCAGTTACGTCCCCATAAACGTCCTTTTGTGTCCGCACTTTGTGCCATAACTTGGTGGCCTGGATCACGTGGGCTGACTTGGATGGCATGAGTGCATCGCGGGCTTCTAGACGAAATGCCGCTCTTTCCTCATTGCGTAAACTGTGCCCCATATTTCAATACCTTTGAGGCATCAAGTATGCGCAGATGAGCCTGGCGCGCGCTGTGGGTGAATGTTCCGTGGGGTAATAACAAGGTCAATTATGAATGAAACGCGTTGAGGGTCTTAATGGGCAGTTGTTTGGATACATGGCTTTGATTGTGTTTTGAAAAACTTGTTGAAAGCTGTTGTTGAACAGGATTGGTGGAAACATGTGAAACCTTGACTGTCATGGCATCATATTACTCTCAGTACTTTCAAACCAATGATATGGATGCTTGTCATTTGCAAACAGTTCTAGCGTGGGAAGCGCTCCTTGCAGTTGTAGTTTACAAACCGTTTGGGCATCAAATAGCGTCCCTGCCGACAAACAGAAAGAAATATGACCAGCTTCGCGAAATACATAAACATCCACGTGCATAAACAAATGCATTTTGAAACATGTTGCCATGAAGAACATGTGAAAGCGCACGGCTGGCACTTTTGACAGCTAACTGCAGGCAGCATTCTGCTGACTGGGCAAAGGTGGTTGGCGCCATCGAGTCACACTCTTCCGACTGCGTCCGTGACTCTTCTGTGGACGGTGTCGGTGCCGTGCAACAGTCAAAAAAGTGAAGGCGGTATGGGAATTTCCCACCGGGCAAGTCCAATTCTAGGTGATGGTTCACCTTGCCAGCCCTTTGGATCCTTTGGTAGAAGAATAATACATGAAACAGAAATTGAAGTTCATAACAGAGAATATTTGTCACTTTCCTTTTGTGCTATTCGATACCCAAATTTCAAAAGGAAGTCAGTTCTGGTCATTTTTTCCATGTGAAATTGGACACTCCCGGCCGATGTGACCTTTGCCCTTTCGACTTGCCTGCGCATCTCCCATCATCTCCCCAGAAACTGCGATTGCTGGGGAGCGGCTGCAAGTTGATCGTGGCGAGGGGCGAGCATTTTGACGGACCCTCCCTCACCTTTGACTCCCATGGACACATTGGACACCCCTCGGCGGGCAGAAAATACGCACTGTGGCTACTGTGGCTGGCTGCGGCTGGCTGCGGCAACCCTTTTTTGGCTTGACTCAGACTCCCTGAATTTTACAGACGGATGTTTCAGTGTCCAACAGGTGCTAAGTCTTTTCCCTTCACATGGATGTGATTATGTAAGTTCAAACAGCCATCCAAATGGCTATATCTTTGCATGCAAAGGATAAGAGAAACAGGCAGTAGTGATGACACCCCCTCCTGATATTGATGTAATGATTGGGCGTCTGGGATTAAATCATGCTACCGATCCGGTTGCAACTCCTTAGTGGCCAAGCACAAACACAGGTGGATTGACTTTGTCCACCCCTTCTTGGTTGATTCCCAAAAAGGTGTAGGTAGCATTTGGCTGGCGAGATTGACTTGTGAAAACAACAACTTTTACTGTAGATGTTCTCTTGAATCACCCGAGTTTCCCGGCCATCATGGGCTGTTGGACTATTTTGACGGTCAAATCGCCATGTTTGTTGGCAATTTGGGAATGGGATTACATCTTCCATCTGCGTCACAGTGAAAGTCCGTGGGCAATAGCAAAAAAACAGTGATGCATATCCATAGAGTATGCCTAAGATGAAAAAACACGTTTACGTTTGTTAAGTTGTATGTGCCATGGTCAAATCATTGCTTATATGTTTCCTCAGCCGGTCGGGGATGGTTATTTGCTCGTGTTTGTTCGGGCGTCCCAGTGAGGATGGTGACGAGGATTGTGGTTAGATATCGCATTACTGTTTCTGTTGCTATCCCATTGGTATCCCAAAAAAGTCGCTTTGAACAGGGTCTGCACCGAAAACATCATATCACGTTAATCCCATCAAAACACCATGTTGAATTAAATCACCGTCAGATTGCCATGAAACCAGCATGTCTCTTGCTGATTATATAACCCTTATTAATCCCATGAAATCACCATGAAATCAGGATAAGACCGTCCTGAAATCAGAATTCTTAATTGCTTCAATACACCCATCACCATTAACCATCATTGTCCCATAAATCCCATGATTTTCTCATGTTTGTTGCTTTAACTTCCGTCCTGAAGTCACCATGAAATCACCGTTGGACAGGTAAACATCCAGGTGAACGATGGTGCCACGGGTCCTTGCAACCTTCTATTGCTGCCACGTAGAGGTGACACCTTGGTGCCGCAGGACAAATTGGGAACTTCAGCACCACAACTGATGATTTAATTAATGGTTATGTCAAAATAGCTATTGAAAATGGTGATTTATAGTGGATTTACCCATGAAAAATGGTGATTTTCCATAGTTGTGGGACAGTTTACCAGAGGGGAACCAATTTAAACATCTAAAAATGATGGTATAAGGCAGAAACATGGTGAACCAGCACACTTCCGGTGATCAAAAAGACGAAGTCCTGAAATTCACCGGGCTTTGAACATTGGGACTTCGCTCAATTTGAGATCTCAGCTCCGTTCGTGGGGCCTTGGGATTGCTGAAAATCTTCGCCAAGAAACTTGGCGGGTTCACCCTCAAGATTCTAAGATGTGGGTGTTACCTGCAATTCTGGGTAATTTCAAGCCCAAAACGGAATTATATATCTCGGGTTTGGAAACTAGGAAAATTCTGCCCTTACTGAGGGGGCTACAAATGACTAGTTCTTCTTGGATATTGTGAGTACTATATGTTAAATCGTTTGGCTAGGTAATTATCTTGACATGATATTCACTGATGTAAGTGATGTAAGATACAGTATTGTAGATTTTGTTAGGATCTGAACGTAGATCTGAACATATTTAGTTTTGGAGATATGCATGAGCAGTTTTAACCCTCCATCTATGGTATGTTCATTTGATTTCCAGGGATTGTTGAGGAATGTTGAGGAACATGTGGCCAAGATGATGAGATTTCGGCTGTTTTTTTTTTCGGAATCCCTTTTAAGGTCAAGCAGCTGGGCTTCATATGAATGGGTTTGTCTGAATGTGGGGTATACCAGGGCATACGCATTGTATACGCACTATATACCCACTGTACACCCACAAATAGCAGCCTCTTGCAGTGAGCATGATGATTCATTCACTGGACTTCGGGGTATTGTGCCCAATTTTTAGACAACACCTTATCAACTAAACTAACTACATGCGTGTATATATATATATATGTATATAAAAATATGTATACGATGTATATTTAATATACAGTATATATAATATCAACTCCGGATTAATAAACCACTAGGTTGTTTAATTGGGGGTGCCATTTAAGTATCGGATTATCATTGTGTGGGAAACCCCTGCACCTGATTGATACGTACAAGACACGCATAGACAATGTACACGACATCTAATACGCTATTCACGTTTTTTCCAAAATATCAGTAATGTTTTTCAAAGAAAACGCATCTTCACATATTTGTGCTTAAATATAATCTTATATAGGTATTAATGATTGGAAACATCTTCTGCACCCGATGTTTTTCCAAAACGATGCCGCAGGAGGGTGACAGACGTCTGGAGCTCCGCGAGGGCAGCTACTGGCGTTACGTGGGGCCTTCCGGCACCTCCGAGGTGCGACGACGACTCGCCGATTTCGGGAGTTGGTGAATTGATGGTGGATTTCACCATGGAAAAATGAGGAATTTTCCCATGGATTTCACCAGCAGATTTCAAGCAGCAAAAACGGTGTTTGAGCTTGGGATAGAATAGGAGAATGGTGGGCTCAACCAGCTTAAACTGATGGTTTCTGTTCCTGGACATATTGAATGGAACCTATGATTCTCACGACCCAAAAAATGCGTGATGCGGCGAATCATTCCCAAAAATAGGCCGCAAATTCAGCTTTCAGCCAGATATAACTCATAAGTATTCATAAGTATGTACCCTCTGGTAATTTAACATAGCTATTGAAAATGGCCATTTATAGTGGATTTTCCCATTAAAAATGGTGATTTTCAATAGCTATGTTAAATTACCAGAGGGTAATCCATCACTTGGTGGCCCATCCCAGGAATCAGATATGTGGCCCTTGTCCAGTTCGTTCGGACATTGCCCCCACCGGTGAACCAGCGTTCGGAATCTGTGGTACCCATTGAACCGATTCCTGGGATGTACTTCCTACGGAGGTTCAACTAACAACTGGGAATACTATGTTGATTTTGAGCGATGTTCGATAGTTTTGACTGGATTTATGGGGTGAATCACCAGGCGAAGCCGGATGAGTACTTCACAGTTACAAGCCAAAACGTGCGTTTTCTGTTAGTGGATCTGAGATTGGTCATGAACTTTGGGTGTTGCTTTCATGCAAACAATGCAGATTTAACCCATCTGACTCACAACAAGCGGGACATTCAGTATGTGTCCCACCAGAAATTTGAAATGGAAACGCTATGAAACGCTGGAGGGATTCAGTGGGATCTATGAATCCCAAAGGGTTCAAAATTTTCGGTGCATGCGAATTCAAGACCTTGGTTGTATCACTAACCTGGGTCAGCTTCAGAATTGAACACCCCATCTTATAGTTGCCATATGTTGCCATCATATCCCAATCACCCTGAAATGTCGCTCTACCCGAGCAGTTTCCGGGTCCATCCCGGCGGGAACCAGACAGGAAAGCAATCGTGAGAGCGACCGGCGAGACTGTCGAGACTTGCCTTTCAGTAAGCAAAAACGAACCTCGCCGGCATCTCTGGACAAGTTTCACAACCTCATCATTGTGATGGCTTGAAAAAAAGGGGAATCCTCCCGGAAATGGTCGACATAATCTTAGTGAAAAAGAATGATGACTGGTAATTTCACTGCCACAACCACAGTAAGGATGATTATACCCCACAACCACTGGTGTTCTTGCGGAGATGCCAGCGCCAGCACGGCGCAGGGTATTGGATGATTGGGATGGTCAGTCCTTGAGCATTTTGGCGATTTTCCATGCAAAGCCCTCACAAACAAAACCAAGAACTGACAGGGTGTTGTCTGAAAATAAGACACCCTAAATTTTGATGGTTCATCATGCTAATCGCAATTTTCCCTATGAAAATTGCTGATTTGGTAGGTATACCTAATTTTCAGACACACCAATATTTTGAATGGCCAGCTTTCGGTGCTTAGGAAAGCGGGGAAGAAGATCAAGCCGCTCTGAGCGCGTCTTCTGATTAGCCGCAATTCGCCGAAGTTGCCATATTAGTACGTAATTTGTTGGTCGGTTTTTCCTGTCTTAGGGATTTGTTGGTTGATTTTCCCATGTTTCTCTGACATTTCTTCATGAACGGCCAACAACCACTGGTTTTGTGAAGCCATGTTAAAACATTTCCCTTCCCCTTCAAAGGAACCCTGACCACAAAGTTTGGTCACGCCTGGGATGATGATCTTGTGGCTGGGAAAAAGATGAAAAAGAGACCCGACCATGATATGGCTGACGTTGCCAACAAATTTTAGGGTCAGGATTGGGGTGGAATACATCCATAAACGGACTGGTTGAAAGATGCAAGATATTGAGAGCGTGTTTTTCAGCTAAAGACCCACTTGCCAAGACTTTTGCGGTTTCTGGGATGTTTTAAGCTTTGCGAATGCTGGCACTCCACTTGTCAAAGGGGAATGTTGTTTTGGGATCGGCTGAAACCAACAACCAGAAAGCCATAGAAACATCGACAAGACTAGAATAAGCGTCATGATTTGCAGGGGCGGTATGTTGGTATGTTGGTTGGCTGGCTGGCTGGTTGGTTGGTTGCTTGGTTGGTCCTGGTTCAGTGTGATCCTGCCAAGACCAATCGACCACAGCTTCACCCGGGACAGCCTTTGGCTCAGCCGCACCAGTCGAGCCCTTTGCGCAGCAGTGCCGTGGCGCCCAATGGGAAAGCCACCGTGACTGGGGAATCTAGTAGAGAAAATGTTTTGAGACCCTCAAGAAGATCCAAGTTCTGTTGTTTCAGGATCATTCCAATGAACCAGGTGCTGACTTGGACGGATGTGCGGGCTGTATGTGTTTGCGTGAAAAATATTATGTGTGTGTGTGCATTTCTGCATTGTTATTTGAATTGTTGTACCTTGTATTCCATCGATTCCATCGAATAGTTTCTTTTTTTATCGCTCTGTCTATTTATCTATCCATCCATCCATCAAAGAGTCCAATGTATTTGTTTCTCTGTAAATCTGTGCTCTTTACAATACCTACAGTACCTACAAGTTCTCACCTGATCTTGGCGGAGCTGCCACCGGTGTCCTCCTGGAATGGCAGGTGTAAACCGCCACAGAGACCACAGCATGTCGCGCCTCACCGGATTTGGTTTTCTACTGGCCGGAGACTTGGGCACCCTCCCCTGACTCGAAGATTTAGCCCATTTTGGTTGGGAGCAATAGTGCTATGATTGGTGGCTTGGCACATGTTTTATTTGTCCATATGTTGGGAATGTCATCATCCCAACTGACTTTCATATTTTTCAGAGGGGTTGAAACCACCAATCAGCATTTCCATATCCATACTTTTCCATGAGCCACCACTAATTTCCATATTGAGGTAAATTTGAACTAAACCATAAAGTATACCAAAACACCACTATACCACGAATGATTGGATTATTGGTCGGATCACTTGCAAACAATACAGTGTCGAGTGAGAGCCCGTCGAAGATGGGTAATTGTCTGCCTAAATCGGTGGTCAATTGGCACCGCTAGGCCGCCTGGTGCAACTTGGCCGCGGCTCGTGAGGAGAGAACTTAGATTGCCGGTGGGATCTGGATTTCTTGGATTTGTTTACGGCGAACCTTTATTTTCCCAATGGGAAATCCACTACTTTGAGAATCTATAGGGAATATGTTTTATATTTTTTGGGGTTCCTTAAGCAAATCCAAGTATTTGGCTGGTGGTTTCAACAATTTTGGGTGGAAGAAATCCAGCACCAGTAGGTCTATGAGGCAAATATGAAACATGGTAAACAATGAAATTGTAACGGGATAAACCATGCACCAGCTGCCCAGAGAGGTCTTCCCAGACATCTCTCATGCAACTCACCTGACCAACTGCCCCAAAGCTATACGTTGGCAAAAAATGAGTATGATACAGCAACATCCACAAAGCTTGATACAATAGTATACAATAGTTATAAACCGACAACATCCCCTGGAATCTGCGTGCATTAATAGTTATAAACCAACTTAGGCATCCAGTGGGCTCTACCCCTGTCGTTCCCGGAGCCGGAGCGGTTTCTTGCCCTGCGGTTTCAGGATGCCCGCGGAAATATCACAGTGAAAGCCTTGGAAGTGATCAGCGACGATATGGCGGTCGAGGCTCAAAACCTGCTGGTTGACACAAATACGTTCACGTTATGTTCAGAACGGGGTTGGGCTGGTCATGGTTTTGAGGAATATTTGAATACAACCACTTGTTTCATCCTTAATATGTTTCTACGTATATATCTATATATATATAATGTTTGTTTCATGATTCTGATTGTAACTTTAGCAAATGTGTGGAACATGAGGATGCGTGATAGACCAGCATGTATCATCATGATCATGTTCACCATCAAACGAAAGGAGTTCAACAACAAAAGTCAGGGAGTTGTTTGGTCCGGTCCAAAATGAGAAGAGACCAATATAGGAATATCAGCCTGTAAGGTTGGTGCAGGGCCCAACTAAAGTTGAGCTATACTATAACTAGGCTTGGCCGCTGGGACAGCTAAGTTATCGTGAGCATAGTTTGATTTGTCCATTTTGATGTGGCCGGGTAGCCATTTACATTGCTACAGAAAACCACCACGTTGAACGGTGAACGCGTAAATGATCTACTTTTACGGGCCGTTTTCTATAGCTACCTAATTAGATTACCACAATGGCTTTTAAAAAAGGACGTTTACGGCCGTATTCCCATCTCGTGCAAGTCTTTTCTGCCGTCCTTGTCGGATCTATGGGGTTCCGCATTTTCGCCAACGCTGCTGCACCTTTCCTTTTGCCAACAATGAACCACCCAGAAAAGCAAATTATTGTGAAGAGAATTCATTGCATGATAGTACCCCTTCATTTTTGTAGTCTGGGTAGCAAAAGCCACAAGAAGGATGATGCGTGTTGCAAATACACATGTGGCTGTCACAGAGAGGCCGAGATGGGAGTGGATTTTAGCAGGTGCGGAACAGGGCGGTCCGGACGTGTTATTTTTTGGGAAGGAAGGTGTATTTGATGCAATGACGCGACCTACCACTTCCTGTAGATCTTTACCTTAATGTGCAAATTTGGATGTGCTTTGCTGTGTTCTTTTGTTGGGGGGAGAGTGACTACTGCTCATTTGCTAAGGCTGGGGTTGAAGGCTACAGTATAAAGTTGAACCATGTGAGACCACGGCGAAGCTGGACGTCAGCTTTGGTTCGTAGTCAGTAGTTGGTACATGGGACTTTTGAGGTCATTATTTGATGCCATGTTTGTTGGATATTATTCCCCCTGTATGGCAAGGACATACATGTCAAAACTACTACATGACGCACCTGCGGAAAGAATCATAGAAGATCAAAGAAGTGCTTTGCACGTTTTGTTTGCCACAGTTTTTTCGGGCGATTCCCAGGATGGTGAGTTTCACTGTAAAGTCGAAGCATGATGTGTATGTGGATAGTCCAGCTACGATGACCAGCAAAGTGGCCAAGTGCTTCGCTTCGGCGACCTATCCCCGGCCATGAAGGTGGTTGCAGGAACTTTGACCCTGACATATTATGGCCATTTTGTGGATGTATTTTATAACTATTGAACTATTTATGACATACCATCTGGTTATTTAACATAGCCATGGAAAACCACCATTTTTAATAGGTAAACCATCTATAAATGGGCCATTTTCCATGGCTATGTTAAATAACCAGAGGGTATTTCAAACATGATAACTTTGGACATCGAGTCGCCAGTCCCGGCTCGGGAACAGGGTTCATATCGAATCCTTTGGATCGACTCCCAGGGCCGTCAAAGTGGGCGCATCAGGCCGGACGGGGCTGGAAAGGGCCACGAAAACCCAGGCCATTGATTGCGATGAGCCCAAATTTCTTGGTACCATTGATGTACACCATTACTAATTTGCAGTATGTAACAGTATGTATTTATTACATACCATCCAATGTTATATATTATATAACCCTGGACAGTTGATATATTTCTGCATCTACCAAACTGAAAGTTTCCTTGAACCCCGAAGACCTGAAGCTGATTCCTCGCTATGATCTATGGATTTCTGATTTGGCCACCGCATGGTCACGGAGGAGGCGAAGCCAAAAAAGTGGAAGAATTGTGTTCGGCCGAGCGCCCCAGACCGAAGTTGGGAAAGCTTCCATTGTCGGATGATTTCCCCAGCGAACGAAAGCTCCATTTAGGCTATGGGGAGTTCCCAGCCATGTGTGATTGCCGGAGCGTGTTGGAAAACTGTTCTTTTTCGGGGGGAGCACAACAATTACGCTTTGCTCGGTTTGCTTTCATTTCAAAAAGTCTCGCGCATTCCACAACATGCCAGCCCCCAGACATAATGTTTCAATCATGAGTTTACAGGGTTATATATGGTCGGGTAGGCAGCCCGGCGGCTGAATGTGTCATCCATTGTCATCCTCGGTGAGCACCACCAATTAGCTCATGATAGCTCATGTGTTCTGGTGCCTTTCTATAGTTGTTCTTGGCGTTTCCATTTACCCTCTGGTAAACGAACATAGATGTGGAGAACCCACCATTTGATACTACTATGAAAAACTTGCAGCCACAGACTGGGCCAGGTCAAAATAGTTTTTTCATGTTTTTATCATTTTGGTTATCATTGCATTCATCATGTTTTTTATCATTTATTTTATCATCTTCATTTTTTATCATTGTTTTATCATTTTTTAACCATTTTTTAAACATGTTTTTATCATTTTTTCATGTTTCATCATTTTTGCTTCCAATGGTGCAAAAATTATCAAAAAAATGAAAAATTGCAATTTTCCTGAAGTTTTTTCATGTTTTTAATCATTTTTTTATCATATTTTATCATTTTTCATCATTTTTGCTTCCAGTGGTGCAATAATTTTCAAAAAAATGGAAAATTGCAATTTTCCTCGAGTTTTTTTTCATTTTTTTTCATTTGTTTATCATTTTTTTATCATATTTTTATCATGTTTCATCAATTTTGCTTCCAGTGGTGCAAAAATTTTCCAAAAAATGGAAAATTGCAATTTTATCGGGTTTTTTTTCATATGTTTATCATTTTTTTATCATTGCTTTATCATGTTTCATCATTTTTGCTTCCAGTGGTGCAAAAATTTTCCAAAAAATGGAAAATTACAATTTTCTCGGGTTTTTTTCATGTGATTATCATGTTTTTATCATTGCTTTATCATTTTTCATCATTTTTGCTTCCAGTGGTGCAAAAAAAAACAAAAAAATGGAAAATTGCAATTTTCCTCGGGTTTTTTCATTTTTTTATCATTTTTTTCATTGTTTCATCATTTTCTTTATCATTTTTCATCATTTTTGCACCACTGGAAGCAAACATGATAAAAAAAAATGATAAAAACATGATTAAAAAAATAAAACAAATGAAAAAAATGAAAAAAAGAACTCGAGGAACATTGCAATTTTCCATTTTTCGGAAAATGTTTGCACCACTGGAAGCAAAAATGATGAAAAATGATAAAATTATGATAAAAAAAATGATAAAAAAATGAAAAAACAAATGAAACAAA